>JAYMTF010002831.1:0-16921 GCA_036897485.1 Pelargonium nanum | reverse complement strand
GACGAACACACGAAGAACACAAAGAACACTTGAGAGAGTTTTTGGGTTCTTGCGAGTGTATGTAGAATGGTAGAATGATCGACCTTTTTACAATGGGCTTGAAACTACCTTTATAGTCCTCAAGCTTAATTGACACATGGAGACTTTTGGTTGGCCGATGTTGAGGCGGAGCACTCTAGTCTCTTCTCATTCCCACCAACCTGTTGGATCTTCACACCAACAGGGCAGGTGACCTTCTAAGTCAATATTGTCTTATAGTCTCTTTGCTCGTTGGCCTTACTCGCTAGCATGCTCGTGATGACCTTAGTCTCTGGCCATGTGGGAGAGAGAGACGGAGCATGTCTTGTTGCTCCTCAGAGCATGTGTACGGGTCAATGTCAGTTAAGCCACTCAATAATCTTGGATGGTGATGAGCCTCAGCTCATGAGTAGTGATGCTCTTGGATGGTGAAGTTCACGGATGGTGGAGCTCATGGGTGATCATAGTGTGTATGGATGGCGCATGGATCCGTGGAGGCTGCGAAGGTGCACAAATGGGCGGTGGCACAAGGTTTCGCGGATGGGAGATGGCGCAAGATCGCGCGGATGAGATATGGCACAAGGTCGTGCGGCTGTGCGGTGGCCTGAAGATGCACGGACTCTCGAGGGCGCAAGGCTGCACAAATGAAGCGACGACGCAGACGGGGGCGCGAACGAGTGCGCAGACGATTGTGCAGAAGCTCGACGGCATGGATGATGGCGCAGCTGAGGGCGTGGATCGCCCAATGGCACGGTTAAGAGTGTTTTGTGTGAAGTCATGAGACACATGGAAGGAGTGAAGTAATGAGACGCATGAAAGGAGCATCGCTCGGGAGGCATGGAGGGAGCATGACTCATGGCCAAGGATAACACAAGGCTCGAGACAACCTTCCCTTTGCTCATCTCCCTTTCTCGGATCCACTCTTATCGAATTGATCTCTCCTAGATCTCCATTTCCTCCTTGAACCCTTCTTTGACCTTTTATTGACGTCTTCGACCACCCAAGCGAGCCACGTTTCGTTCGGTCATTGGCCAATTTAATTCTTGATTCTTTTTTGTGAATAGTTTTCTCCCACTCCGAGTGGTATCGATTTATCGAAACCAGGATAAAGTGATGCTTGTCGGGATGATCAACTTTCCATCAAGTCTTTTTCTTTATGGTGACCATCAATCCCAACTTTAGGATGATGGGCTTCCTGGGAGGTAGAAAGTCTTGGTGACCTTTCAAATTCCACTCTTTCTCTATAAGTGAAAATTTCTACATTATTCTATTCACACATGCATGTGGCCCAAAGCTCTCCATCACCTCTCTCTCAAGTTTTTAGAAGATTCCATCCATCTCTCAAGTTGGTGACAATTTTTTTTTTTTTTGCATTTTAGATTCTTTATCATCATTTATTCTCATATCACATGTGTTTGTTCATCAATCATTTAATTTTTGTTCATTCTTCATTCTCTCTTAAATAATCATAGAATCTAGCTTTATAGGAAATTTTTGTTTTGGTAAGTGGTATATTTTTTCCTCTTCTTTTTGGCTTTTTCCCGCCGCCGGCTTGGCCCTTCCTAAGCGAACTGGTCATCGGCTTGGCCTCCATCGGTGAGCTGGTCATCGATATCGCCCACCATTGGCGCGACCATCATTGACTCGATCTACCCTGGGCGCGGATGAGCTTCGGCGAGAGAGGGAGGGACGGCGCGACTGCTTGATATCTTCGTCCGGCTTATGCGCAGTCGCTTCAGCTAACTATGTCTAGCACCGGCATGGCTGCCTTGGGTGGTTGCCCTGACTGGTACGGTGAGGTTGTGACTTCAGATCCACCTTGGAGAGGGAGAGGATGGTGCGGCGGCGACTACCTCCCTCTAGCCTTAGCGATTCTAGGGTTAGGAAGGGGCGCACCGTGGGCTCGGTTACTTGGGCATTTGGGCTGGTAAGGCACAAGCCCGTGAGGAGATGAGAGAGTGCGCGGGCGCGATCCTTATCCCCTCCCCCCTTTCATCCATTATTTTCTACTTTTGTTCTCATCTGTTGCTTACCATCATTTTGCCCCTTCCGTTCACCATCATTTTTCATTCATCATTATTTTTTCATCGTTCATTTTTCATTTTGATGACGATGATGCTTTTCCTTTTGAGTTGGATTGATAATGTCAGGTTTTTTCAAGAGTGCTTGACTCATAGGGCATCTGGCTCTCGAGAGCCCCGAGTGGAGCCAGTTAGGCGACAAAACACCTTTCAAGACTTTTTTGGTGGGGACTTTGATACAGAAGAGCTGGTGATATCTCCTACCACCGCTCCTACTACTCTTGCGATCATAACTCCAACTCCTCCTACACTCACCATTCTAGTCCCCATTGCTCCTACCACTACTGTCGTTGTTCCTTCATCTTCTTTACATTTGTCCGGAAGATTGCTTTGCTACTTTATGCCGGTTGATAGGTAGGGAGACTTCGCCCACCTCGTTCGCATATTGGTTCTCTAGGAGGCGTCCTAGTGATTCCACGACCGAGTATTTGATTACTGCTATGCCCTGACCTAGGATCCTTAGCCATAATCGTGAGAAGGATGATGGTTAGATCAACAGGAAGTTCTATGTTAGATCTCGCAAGGATTTCTACTTCCCATTTAGGCCTCGCAGGCCTGCACAATTGACCATGGTGAGGCTTGATTCTCTTCGTAAGTGTGATCATGCTACTCACACGATGCTTACGACTGGTCTCCCGGACGACATGGATTACGATATCAAGTTCTTGATGAGGGGACCAGTGCAGTACTTCGCGGGAGTGGCAAGGAGGGCCTATTTTGGAGTCATCCCTATGATGACCACAGTTCCCATGAGGTGCGAATTCCCCTGGCCTATTCACGGGAACACCGAGAATTCCTATTGGAAGAGTGAGTGCATCCAGCCCTGCAGCTGCCCTCCTGATGAGAGAGGACCCACCTTGTTATGTGAGTTTGTTTATTTTTTCGTTTCCACCGTTTATGTGCTCTTTCATGCTTATCATATATGTGATTATGATGATCTTCCCTTTCTCTCTGCAGTCACTAATTCTTGGACCTCCGAGGGTAGGTATGACTACGACCTTGCTCAGATCAAGGCTAGGAGGGTCGCTTTGAAGAACAGTAAGAGGTACACAGTTTCTTGGTCATCTCACTCACACTTTTCCAAGGCCTCTTATTTTGTAAAAAGGAAGTGGGCGGATAGACTAGTGGGTATGGGGGAGAGTGAGAATGATGTTGATGATAACAAGGATGATGATGACGAGGTGGAAGCTGAGGCTGCTCCAGCTATGTTAGTGGTCAAGACTGATGTTAGTAAGATAGATGACCTAGAGATGGTTACTAACACTAATCCTCTTCCTTCTGGGCCTACGAGAGACTCATCGAGGGAGCCTTCAGTTGTTAGGGAGGCTAGTCATCCTCACACCTTGGTCACGGACCTTCCCCGTCTAGAGCTTTTTGCCAAGAGAGTTGACTTGAGGGTTAGTGATGAGGGGTTTGTGCTCCCTTCTTCCATGGAGGGAAAAACTGTGGAAGAATTACTGGATAGCCTTCCACAGGATGCTCCTCCTTGGACTTCTGCTTCAGCCCTGACCCCTCGAGGTATGCATGACATCATGAGGCATGCTAATAACCCTCTCCTTGAGGTAATTTATCTCATCTTTCTTCTTTTCAATACTTTAAGTGCTGTCACATACCATTTGCCTTAGGGATGAGCTGCTGACTGTCTTTCATGGGCTTCTTGATGACTATGCGTCATTGAGGAACGTCGACCTTGAGATGAAGAAGGCTAGGTTAGTCCAGTTGGAGGAGAGAGAGAGAGAGAAAGAAAAGCATCATCCTGAGAGCTCAACTGGCAGGGAGTGAGGAGAGACAGCGAACATCCACCATCAGTGGGGGTCAGCTGCAGACCCAGCTGAGCACCATGTTTGTGACCTAAATAGGGCAAAAGCCGAGCAGGAGAGGGTAATTCCTTTCTTTCTTCCCTTTAAATACCTTTTGTCTATCTTCTCATTCATTTCTAAGCATCTCTCTTTTACTTGTTGTAGTCGGCAGCCGAGGTGATATAGTGGCAAGAGGAACTGAGCATTCAGGCACCACGGAAGGTGGAGATTCGGCCCAACTGATCGCCAGGGTCCGCCAGATGGTGGATTATCAGGATGATGCGGCGGAGTGGCTCTCCCGTGGCAAAACTCAGGGGAGGAATGAGATTCTCTGGACTGGTATGGGGATAGGTCGCCTCTCTTCTGCTCAGGTGATCAAGATCTGTAACACCCCTCCTTTCCATCCCAAAGTTAGAAATTTATGCACTTTTTTCTTTCTCTCGAGGCGAGTACATCAACTCGCGGGAGTGTGATCGTCGCGGCTACAACGATTTAGTTTGATGGGTTGCACCAAAGTTTGATCTTACGGTGAAAGTGGAGTACATGCTCTACGATTAATGCACCACCCCGTTCATTCCAGTAAAGGACATAGCAATTGATGAGGCTGAGTGGGAGAGGAGCGAGACATGGATTCTTGGGATGGACTATGCCATTGGTGTTCCTAGGGAGGGTTCACTGTAGTATAACTTGACATGTCCTCATCCTCCTCCCCGAGACACTTGTGATCTTCCCAGGATATAGGTTAGCATAGTATAGCTTCTGCGTAGAATACTTTAGCATAATTGTTAGGAAATTTTGAGACTTGGCTTGTACAAACTATATGTTTCATCGGATTGATAATTGAGTGAGACTTTTCTTTCATACTTTTTTTGTTTTTACTTCATGTCAATCTTAACCCTCTAAGTGGGGTTATTTGCTGGTGATTGTTCGAGGACACACGTGCTCTTTAGGGAGACTAGGTCCCTTCAAATGGTCTTATGCTTTTCATGGGCTGATCATATACTTTGTATGGTCACCATCTTAGTCTTTCCTGGTCACTAGGATACATGAAAATCTGGTGATAACTAGAGAAAGCATCTAGGAAAGAAAGGAGTCTATGACCCGCGGTGGAGTCGACAAGTTTACTAAGGTGTGAGAGAGGTAGTCATCCGTAGGGCAAGCATTGTTCAGATTGGTGAAGTCCATGCATATTCTCCATTTTCCAGTGCTCCCCTTGGGCACCATGGCCACATTAGCTAGTGATTGGGGGTACTTGAGCTCTCTGATGAATCCATCATCCAACAGCTTCTTGACTTCTACTTTGATGGCTTCTTCCTTGTCAAGTAGAACCCTTGCAAATACATTAACTCTTCTTTCTCTTAGGGAGTGAGGAGCTTCTCAACCTTTAAGACCTTTCCGGTAAAGGACATTGACGGAGCTTCTATTGTCCACGAAGATTCGTTGGCCGTCAAGTTGAAAGGCTCCCAACTGAGATGAATATGGGTCCTTCCTAATCAGCTTTGGAGCAACCTCTTCGTTAGTGAAGTAGATGGTTTGTTACCTATCTATCTCCTTTGCGTCCTTTGGTGGAAGAGGGATGGTGGTCTCCTTTTTCAAGACGACTTTTCTTGCTTTTAATTGGGAGATGGAGCACCTCTCTTCTTCGATCATTTCAATGGTATATGTGAGATGATCACCAAAATCAGGGTCATCTCTTATCTCCTTCCTCCTGCCATCATGTGTTATCTTCTTTCCGCCATGACCATCATCAGCTTTGAATTGGGAGAGCTTCCCTTTGTCCAAGAGCTTCTCCACCATCCCTTTGAGGACAAAGCAATCTTCGATGACCAGCGTACTGGTGCAAGACACATAATTTTTCCTTTTTTCTTCCTCTGACCTCTCCAGCTGGGACGCTCAGCCACTTGATGTTTTCGGTCTGCTCTAGATAGTCAAAGACTTCTTGATAGCTCACTTTGAGTGGGGTCGAGGTCGACTGAACCTCAACAGTGATAGCAACTGGTGGCTTGTCATAATTTCTGGTGGGCGTACTATAGGATTTATCGGCCGATGACCGGTAGGTGGCTTGCTTCCCTTTGTCTTTCCCTCTAGAGCTTCGGTCACCTCTGATGGTGATGGATTTGGTCACTAGCTCACACATCTCCTCAACATGGATGTGGTTGTAAGCTAGCTCCAACATCTTCTCCCACGACTTAGGCTTGTGGGATGCGATGGCAGTGTGAAGGTCTTTGTAGGCTTAGACCGGCTCTGAAAGCCATGCATACTGTCTCATCAGTTACCAACCCAAACTTGTGAATCACCTTCTTAAATCTTTTCACATAAGACTTGAGGGTGTCTCCTGGCATCTGCTTAATATGAATCGGTTGAGTTTGATCCATCTTTGTTTGTCCAGCAGTCTTGAAGTTAGTTAGGAACAAACTTTTCAGTTGCTCCCAACTTTCTATGCTTCCATCCGGCAGGTTGCGATACCAAGCTTGTGTTGGTCCCCTTAGGGCACAGGCAAACAGCTTGCAACGAGCAGCGTCATCATTGGTCACCATCTGCATGTAAAGCTCAAACACTATCTCAAACTCATTAGCGACTATTGACCCGTCATAGGTCAAGGTTGGGATCTTGATGTAGGGGATGGATATTGAGCTCCGAATGGATGGGATGAGAGGGTTGAAGGTTTCTTTGGTTCCAGCTTTGTCATTTTTAGTTACTTTTATTCTTTCATTCAATTTTATCACCTCTTCCTGGAGGAGTGCCATGGTAGGATCAACAACATTTACAACCATTGGGCTAGTTGTGGTGGGCACAGCTTGCCCCCCAGCATTTGGTAATTGGAAGAGTGCACTCAAACATTAAGGAATGATTGGAACTGTTGGTGGTGCTCCTGCTACCCCTCCAGGCAGGTTTATGGCTCTAGAAATGGACGGAGCAGCCATCTGGTTGTGTGTGTTCAGCAGGTAGGTCTGGATGGCTGCTTGTATTGCCTCCAGAGTCACTGGAGTTTGGAGTATGGGAGCTGGGATGCCCCCTACAGCTTGTTGAGCCTGCTTCCGTCCAGCTCTCTTTTCTCTCCGGTTGGTGCTCTGGATAAAGTCTTCAATGGTCTGGGTAATTTGAGAACATGGTGGGCTCCATGAATGACATCGAATGCCAAAATTTCCTTTTCCCTCTTCCAAGTTTTCCCTTGGTCGACGGAAAAGGTTGTCACGAAGGCCCCTATTTCTAGGGGCTTCGTCCCGGCTGAGCTGGTTGAACATAGAAGTTCTAGCAAATGGAGGGGCTAATGGACTTGCCCCCGTAATTTGCTGCCTTGTCCTTCCCCCCCATTTAGAAGTGTTTGGGACTGCTGAGACTGACCCTCCCATCTCGACCGCATGAATTTTTCGGTGATGTTATGAATATTCCGACAATACTATGATTTTTTCGGTGATTACATGAATTATCCGTCAACTTTTTAAATAATGAGTTTTATTAAAATAAAATAAATTATAATTATAATTTTTGAAAATATTTAAAATTTGGTAAACGATCTCATTTAGTCCTTGGACTATCTATTTTGTTCCAAATTAGTTCCTGAACTTTATTTTGTTCCAGTACAGTCCAATTAAGTTTGTTTTGTTTCGTTTCAGTCTATGTCGTTAAAAAAACTAACGGATTATGTTAAAATCAACTAACACCATTAAAAATAAAATTCAAAATAAATGTTAAAATGTCATTTTACTTTTTTACCCTTTATAATATAATTGTTTTATATTTGGAGCATCTTCTTTGTCAATTCTTAGCTCCACCCGTTGGAGTCTCACCATGACCTCCACATCCATCGGAGACTCTCCTCTCAAGCCTCCTTTTCTGTCGACCCTCCATCTTCCTCCAAATTCCAAGCAACAACACCGAATTGATGCAAACATTTTCGATAACAGACACCAAATTTTGGGGGCAGTGGTAAGGAGAGAGAAAGTGGGATGAGGTTGGGGTCGGAAAGCTGGGCGGAGAAGATGAGAGGGGAGTGGCGAGGAGAGACGAAGATGCCGAGGCCGTATTTGAGGGAGGCAGAGAAAGGGGAGGAAACAACGGAGCGTGTGGTGGTGGTGATATTGGAGATGAGCGTGTGGTGGTGATGGAAGCTTGAGATCATAGAGCTTCATGTCTGTGTATTAATGGTTGACTCAATGTCAGTGATTTCGACTCCACCGCTTCCAAACTCGGCCTCCTCGACGCCTCCGGCATCACTTCGATTTCGTACGAGATCTACTCTGGCGAGATCTAATAGCTATTTGAACTAATTGGAGTGATGGTCATGAGTTTTTCGACAAGATTGGAGTGGTGTGATGAGTTTTCCGACGAGATTGGAGTGGTGGGTTAAGTTTTACGGCGTGGTTGGAGTGATGGTTGGAATATGTCAATCTCTTTAACAGTAGGAACTAATACGGATGAAAACAAATATAAAAGGACCTCTCTAGAATAATGTAAAGTTCAGAGACTAATTTGGAACAAAATGGATAGTTAAGGGACTAAATGAGATCTTTTACCTTAAAATTTTGAACTCACCAATCACAATGTGACACATGTCTAACAATTTTTTTATTTATTAGAAAATTTCATATATGCGCTTGATTTGACACAAAAAATAATAAGCATCCTGGCCAGTAAACGGGTGACACGTGGCCCGCATAGTCAGATGACAGGGTCAACATGAGTCGCCAAACTGGGCCTTGGGAAGGTGCAAACCAGAATAGAAAGCTCCAATGGACCAAGGCTAATCTTGACCGGCCTGAGACCCTACTCGAGCGGTAGGCCCATCCATGAAGACCGGCCCACTCTATGAGGAAAGGCCCAAGTCCATAGGCCCACCCACGGATGGGTCCACCCCGCCAGAAGGATGGAAGCGGGGAAGAGTGGAAGAGTGGAATGGTGGAAGAGTGGAAGAGAGGAAAGGTGGAAGAGTGGAAGGGTGAAACGGTGGAAGAGTGAAAGGGTGGAAGGTTGGAAGACTGAAAAACACATCAATACGCGTCTCCGACTATGCGCATCCGCCAACACATATCCGCGCGCCTCACAGACTCCCATTCACCTTCGGGCTTGTACGTAGCTTCACCGTAGGACACTCACGACACATCAATCTACCAAGATAGATTCATCGTATTACATGAACACCAACACCAGAAACCCAAAGGCAGACACAAGGTTTCAACTAGAGGACGACCTCGCTCTCTCACATGGCAAGGGACCGAGACCAATACTGCTCTGTTGGCGGGTAGAACCAGCAGACACAGAGACATGCTAGACTGAGAAGTTCCACTTTCCTTGTTGATGTGTAGATCCAACAGGCAGAGGACAAGAGAACACCACCTGCTCTGCTGGTGTGCATATTCAGCAGACAACGGACAAGAGACCGGATGGCCTGCAAGCCTCACTTCGACATCGGCCAATCAAAAGCCGTCATGTGGCAGGTAAGCTTGAGGGATATAAAAGGAGTCTCAAGTCCCCATTAGTCATTTTATCACTCAAAAGGCACTCGCAAGAATTTGAAAACGCTCTCAAACGTTCTTCGTGTGTTCTTCATTGATCTTCTTGCGTTCATCGTTCTAGGAATAGACTACAGATATTTGATTCTCATTCAATTACTTAAATTCTGTTTGTGTGGAGATCTTACTCTCACGCTGGAGGCAGTTCCTCTGACACATATCCGAGGCTCCGCTTAACGGTGCGCTATCTGTGCAGGCCTATAGCCACTGACCGGACTTGGTTCCCTGCTATCAGTAAAAAATTAAAAACCCAAAGACTGACAAATTTTGAATAAGTATAGACCTTGACTTGGAAAAAAATACTGGACGACACTGTTCTGAACCTTGACTTGACTTCAATAAAAAATAGTTAAATCAATTGGTTCTATTGCAGGGAACATATTGAAAGCTTACGTTCAGCCAGATATCCTAACCGCGAAGATGTGACAATCAAAGAAGAGAAAATACCTGGAAATGGAGTTGCCCACTCACCAAGTGGCAAGTGGAACCCTGACCACCAGAAGACTGCTGCCTCTCATAGAAGCAAAGATGGTCGCTAGTCAAGGCGACACATGACGATGGAATAGGAGAGAATACCTGGAAGGGGTGCTGCTCACCAATCCAACAACAAGCAAAACCTTGACCGACAGAAGACTATTGCCTTTTACAGGAGCAGGGATAGTCGCCAACCTAGACGAAGTCTGACCTGTCAAGCAGTGCTTCCTGGAACCTCTATTCAGCAAAAAGATCTCAGGAAAAAGCTAAATAAGAAGAGGGCCCGAGACCAAGGGAAGGCCTCCAGCGCCTCTCAAGCCCTAATCCCGGTCCAACAACCAGTAACTCCTTTGCTAAGTCCGATGACCCCTGAGATGATCAATCCAGTATCTTCCCATTTCATGAATGCATTGCTAGCCACCTACATGGCAACCAATGGAGTGACAATTTCACCAGTCATTCCTCCAATCATTCCACCAACCACCCTTACAACGGTGGCCCAAGCACCGACCCGAGGAGGAGGATCATTTCCACCGGTTCCAAACCTTTCTAGTATGGGAGGAATGATGGAGCAACCGGCCCTGACAGTTGAGGATTCTGTTCCAGTCATGAACATAAGGGCCAGAAGGTTGAAACAATTACAAGATCGACAAGTGACTGGGGGGAAAGGTATGCCGACCCTAGGAACGCCAACGGTCGCAATTACAGTTGATCGCACCATCGCTCTCCTTCGAGAAAAGGTTCAAAAGCTCCGGAAGCAAGTGGCTGCAAGTAGCAACCAAGAGCGGAAGAGCAAAGCCGAAGGGAAAAAGAGACCTAGTGGCACTCACAGTAAACCCCTAAACATAAACACCACAGGGGCCAACCACACTCAATTGAAAGTTAGATATGAGGAAGTCTTCAGCTACATTGAAAGGACGGAGAATATCAAGTGGCCAGTCGCTCGCAAAGGAGAGTACAAGGGAAGGGATGTAGATAAATATTGTGTTCTCCATCAATGCTTGGGTCACAATATTGAAAACTGCTTTGTCCTCAAGTAAGCGGTAGAATACCTCCTCGCCCAAGGGAAGTTGAGTCAATTTAAAGTTGACCTTGACCACAAGGGAAAGAAAAGAGCTACGAAGAGGACTAGAGTGGAGAGAACTCCAAAAAAGCAGGAGGGAACTGAAATAACCCACAGCATGCCGACGACCTCAAGAAACACTATCATAGAAAAATTGTTATATGGAAGCGTCCACTCCTGCAAAGGAGTTGTGCTAACTCTTGTATTTCAATTTAAGAAGAAGTAATAAAATTTCCCTTTTTTTATTATGTATTGTGTGCGGAATAGAAAATTACCTATCCCTTAAGAGATAGCAGAGTGTGAGACAACCCTTCCCATCAACCAAGGGAGCACAACTTGGAAGATGGGTTAGGAGAGTCGGGTGTTCGAGGTAATTCACGGATCCCGCCGTGTTCTTAGACAACCCTGTCAAAGAGAGCTCCCCTTGGAGAGTTAAAGAACATAGCAAAGAGAGTCAGGTGTTCGAGGTAATTCATGGATCCCGCCGTATTCTCGAACAACACTGACAAATAGGGCTCCACCATGGAGAGCCAAAGAGCATAGTTAAATGAGTCATGAATCCTAGCAATTATGACCCTTATTGGTCGGCGGATCTTGCTTCACCAGACTAAGTTATGTCCTCACTCACTCAACAGCGCAGGAAAAATTAAGACCTCGCTCACTTGGCAGCGCAGAAAATGTAAAGTCCTCGCTCACTCGAAACTGCAGGCAAGGTTAAGTCCTCGCTCACTCAGTAGCGTGGGCAAAGTTAAGTCCTTACTCACTCGGCAGCACAAGAAAAGTCAAGTCCTCGCTCACTTGACAGTGTAGGCAAAGTTAAGTCATTGCTCATTTGGTAGCACATGCAAAGTAAATTCCTAGTTAGGGCTATTTAAAAAAGCCCGTAACCTACCTTACCCGCTTAAACCACCCGCGAACCGCCCCATTTTAATCCGCCCCGCTGAGCCCGTCAAGACAAGCGGCCCAAAATTAACAAACCCGTTATATTAACGGACGGCCCACAGTTGCCAAAGCCCAAAATCGCGGGCCAACCCGCCCGCTCTGCTCCCTAACCCTTGATATATATATATGTATCATATTCTTCTCATAGCTACCTCTAAATCCTAACTGTGCAGACAACGGCGCTCACAACTCTCTTCAGCTTCTCACACCTCTTTATATTCTCCCGCATGCTCTTGAAGTACGAGTAATTTTGCTTCGATTTCTTCAATCTTCACAACTTTCTCTCTATTTGAATTAGAGTTCAAACATACATTCTCTATTTACATCTATGGCTCTCTATGTTTGTAGGTGCTTTTAGGTGACATTAATTCTCTTTGGTGGTTGTGGGTTGTTGTTTCATTATTTTCTCTTATTTCAATGGAGTTTCGTCACTCCTCATCGTGTATGTACTTTATAATTTTTCCTTCTTGGAAATATTCAATGAAAAGTACTTAATTGCTTATCTATGGCTCTCTATTCTCTTGATGTTTCAGAATAACCGAAACTTAAGGTAATATCCATATTGTTCTCTCTTATTTTACCAGATCTGTAGTTTTGAATGTTAAAATTTACAAGTCTTCTGTTCATTTTAGGCATTTTCTCAAAGCTTTGATTTTGAAATGTAGATTATCAAGTGTTGCATGTTTGATTTAGTTTTTGTTCTGTCAATCTTATGTTTTTTCTCGAATTTGTGGTTTAATAGTTTGATTTTCCTTTTTTGCATTTTTTAACTCTTGTTGTTCAAGGCATTATCTCTAGTTTTTTTTTCTAGATCTTTATCTTGTTTGTTAGTTTTATACGTTTTCTACAATTTTTAGTTCTTATATTTTTAATTGTTGCATATCAATTGAGCTATTGTTAGTTCTTAAACTCATATTTTGAATTTAATTTGTACAAAACTTTGAATTGTACAACTGTCTGTAAATCTATATGAGATTGTATCTTTGTTTAGTATTTAGGATATTATCTTATGATTTGAATATTTTTGTTATTTTTTTGAAGCATGAATATTTTTGTTTTTGGATTTAAACTAATAACATATTTATTAAATGAGATTAATAGACTAAGGTTCAAAATCACAGGCGGGTCACGGTTACCCCGTAAAACCGTCCGTGAACCGGACATAATTAATCCGCTAAAATTAAGGCTAAAACGGGTGGCTCGTGGTTCAAAATATGAAAAACCGCCATTAGTCGGGCAGTTCAGAAAATCTGTTCACGGGGCGAGTAAACCGTCTGTGAACACCCCTAGTCTTAGTCCACGTGGCGACACAGGCAAAGAAATCTCCTCTTGGAGAGCCAAAGAGCCTAGTAAGACAAGATATGCCTCAGAAGCTAACATGAAGGCGACATACTCGAGAACGTCGTTCCTAACAGCCCTTCATAGAGGCCGAAATTCATTCCTTAAAAGGGAACAGTTCAGCCTCCCCCTCATCCACGGATGAGGGAATGTGGGTTGGAGGATCAAGCCTCTTCTGACCTAGGGATCCAATGTCCCGGTGCCACGCCTCCATCGGAAAATCAGAACATGCCTTGGAGGGACATCGTTCAAAGATTAGGTAAGGGATCCCGCCTTCACCGCACATGGTAGAGACCGAGTAGTCTCCCAGGAAGGGAGTAGGTTGACTCTACACTCATCAACGGATGGGAGAGCATGCCTTGGAGGGGCATCGTTCAAAGATTAGAAGAGGGAACCCGCCCTCACCGCATATGGTAGAGGCCGAGTAGTCTCTCGGGAAAGGAGTAGGTCAATTCTACACTTATCTACATATGGGAGAATATGCCTTAGAAGGGCATCGTTCAAAGATTAGGTGAGAGAACCCGCCCTCACCCCACATGGTAGAGGCTGAGTAGTCTCTCGAGAAGGGAGTAGGTCAGTCCTACGCTCATCCTCGAATTAGAGAGTTGTGGTAGGAGGGCCTATCCTCCTCCAACCTAAGGATCTAATATCCTGGAGCCACGCCTCCACCAGAGAAAGGGAACATCACTTGCCTTGTTGTGTGTAGATCCAACAGGCAATGAGCCATATCTGCCCGGTTGGTGAGTATATTCAGAAGGCAGAGAGACAAGAGAAGCCCCACATAGAGGGCGAAGAAACATAGCAACGGGAGCCACACCCCACTGCGATCGTGACTCTCAGGAGTTCAAGGTAATTTGTGGAACCAGCCACATACTTGGCTTCGACAGGTCAAGCATTCGAGGTAATTCGCGGAACTCACCGCGTACTCAGCATCCATAAGTTATGGAGCCCTGCCTCCCGGAGCCTTGCCTCAACCAAGATAGGGAGCCACATCTTCCAAGAGTCTCGTCTTCACCAAGATAGGGAGCTTAGTCTCCGCAAGATATGGAGTCATGCCTCCCAGGAGCCTTGCCTCCTAGGAACCTTTGTCTCCACAAAGATAGGGAGTCACGCATCCTAGAGCCATGTCTCCACCAAGATAGAGAGTCTCGCTTCCCTGAGACTCGTCTCCACCAAGATAGGGAGTCTCATCTCCAACAAGTTAAGGAGTCGCATCTCCTGGAGCCTCGTATCCAAAGGGCTAGGGAGTCTCGCCTCTCGGATTCTCGTCTACACTAAGTAAGGGAGCTTGCTCTAGAGCAAGCCAACTCCAAGAAGGATCACTCCAAGAAAGCTCGCTCCCAAAGAGAGCCCGCTCCAATCAACAAATGGTTGGGTGTCCAAATAAACAACTCTCGAGCCTCATCGCCATTTATTAGGGAGCAAAATCTCAAGTTGAGAAAATGTCTCAACACTTAGAAAAAAATAAGGTCATTCTAGGTAGCTAGAAAACCCAAGGGTCCCAGGCGAGCCCCTTGGAGGATCGTTTACGAAGAACACTGGTTCAGTGAGAAAATCAGTGTGTAGACTAGAACATTACTCCTATGTGACATTGATACATCAAAGTCACTCTGAGTGGGGGACAACACCCTGGATCTAAGCCTCCACCGAAGACTAAGGACCACCCATAGCGCTAATCGATATTAGGAAGGATGATACAACAAGCCTAGGACCTCTTGACCGGGTTTTTAGATGTGTTGTACGAAATAACAACAACATGTGAGATTAGGGTAGTCTTGGAAAGAGTTATGCAACAAGAAAAGAAAATCGCTTGCAAGAGTTAAAAAAGACAAAACAAGACAAGACAAGCAAGAAAGAGACGTCCGACTAATATTTTATTTCAATAAAACATGAAGTTTGTACAATTGAAGACAAAAGTCCATACCGACTAAACCAAGACTATACTACTCCAAACTATACTAAGCTATACTAGTGTGCTCTCCACCCTGGGAGGACCAAGAGGTAGTCGGGGAGGAGGTAGGGGATGAGGACCAGACACATTATACCTCTCTAATCCAGGTTGAGGAATGCCCATAGCACAGTCTGTCCTAGGATGTCACTCATCACTTCTCGCCCACTCAGCCTCCGTGGAGCACTGGTCGGAGAGCTAATACTCTATCGTCAACAGAAGCCTCCTAAGGAACAAGAGCCACATAAGAACGTTGGTCACACTCTCTCGTGCTTATATACTATTCCTGAGAGAACGGAAAGAATCCGTAGAAGTTCCTAGCAGCCGGGAGAAAGGAAGGGGTATCGCAGACCTAGAGAGCTTGTTGAGAGGATAGGCGACCCAAACTCATGGTCGTCCTAAGAGTCTCAATCCTTCCCTGAATCCTTCATCGAGAGATTAGCTCTGCTGCATCGTCCTGATACTCTTCTAGCTGGCAGACACGAGCCATTAACTGAGCCAGATTTTTTGGTTCGCGCTGCCCCTACTGGCTCATCATCTCGCGCAACTGAGTCACTTGAGCTGCCAACTGCGATAAAGATGGAGAGAAAGCTATTTAGTAGGCATATATCAAAGAAGTAAGAAAAAGGAGAGGGGGAGGTAGTAGAGAAATCTTCTCGCGGGCCACTCGCTCCCACTTCAAGATAAGGATACCGAGGTGAATTCGACTTGTCTCTGACCATCATTGGTAATAGCCTGTCGATGTCGATCCTTGCTCTATGCTAGCTGAGCCATGAGGACGCGAGTCTTCTCCTTCCCGGCCATAAGCTTAGCTCTCAGGTCTTCCACTAGTTGGGCAGATTTTGCCTTCTCTGCGTCTGATTCAGCACTCCCAGCTAATATGAGTCCTCAGGAATTTGGAATAGGACAACCAAGAGCCTTTCCCTAATAGAAACCTGCTGAAAAGAGACCCGCACAGAGTATTAGCAACCATCAATATAGCAGAGATACTATGAAATGAAACGAAAAAGAAGGAAGAATGTTACCCCTCAAAGAAGGCCGTCAGATTCTCTCAATAGAGTCTGCATCTTGCGGGGAGCCATAGCTGGAGGAGGGTCTCGAGGTTTGTCCCTTATCAGAGACTCTAAATCCATGTCTGTCAGAGAGCCAGGATGATCGAAGCCTTCATCTCCAACCACATAGGTAGCCGGACAACGAGGAGACCCTATGATAACTGTGTCAGCATGTGGGATGGAGGAGAGGCATGCTTCCCTCATAGGAGTAGGATCAATAGATGGCTCTCTAACCGAATCAGCATCATATGGGGTATTGGACATCTCTACGTCCTCCTCCTCGTCCTCAGACGACGTCTCCTCACACTCTTCCTCTACCTCATCCTCCTCCCCCTCGAAGGCCTCTTCCTCATGTTTCCTTTTTCCAGAAGTCGGGGCCTTATTAGGACCCCATGGAACGAAATAAATCTTATTCATCTCTAATAGAAGGATCCTCCTATCCTTGATGCGGGCAACGTTATACTCATTGTGCCCGTCCAAGGACAAAAGACCAGTAACTGCAAGAAAATCAGTGAGACGAATATAAGTACATTTTAATGGGAAGTAGTATGAGGAATAAACAATTGAAAGAGAAAGAAAAGCAGAACACTTACGAGAAGCAACCTTTTTCCTCTCATTAGGAGGACACGAACATGGTCGGGGGCAGTCTTCACTAAATACGGGATTCTCTGTACTTCCATGAATAGGCCAGGT
>JAYMTF010002830.1:0-16921 GCA_036897485.1 Pelargonium nanum | reverse complement strand
TACATCCTTCCAGTTTTTTTTTCAACATATAATTTCATTCAACACTGCTTTCAGCTGCTTCAAGTCATCAATTTACCAAACATAGTTGATTTTTGCAAGAAATTGCTTCCAGCTACATCCATCCACTTCCAGCAAAATCCATGTTTTACCAAACAAGGCCTAAGTAGTGTTACCAAACCAGCACTAATGGCTTAGTGGCTAAACTTAAATATAGAGTTTGATTTTGGTGATGATTTTTTTTTTCCCTCTTGACTATAGAGACTCAATGGTCGGCTGTTGGAGTAATACATTTGTTTTCTTTGGACGCAAATTCTAACCTTATGTCGACATGAATTATTCTTTTTTAACTTCTTCTCTAAAAATCTATATGTATATATAAACTTCCACTAGCTTCATTATTGATAGAATAAGACAAAACAAGTTTCAAAACAAACAATTTTTTTTTTTTTCATATATATATATGAGGAAAAAAATCACAGTTATGATTTATTAGATGAGACTCTTATGTCAATGAAGATGATGACACATCATCAATTAACATTCATACTCGTTCCAATGAATTTGTGGGTGCAGAGCGCTTGTTAGGATCCATTTACTTTGTCTCTTGGCTGAGAATCTCAGTCAAGATACAATGGTTGAGATTCTGGGCACTATATATATATATATATATATACCCATACTCGATGTACTAATTGATGTGCCCGTTTTACTTGGGTCAACGCAAACGCACTAGCATCGTTTGACGTCTTGTCCACGTAAGCAAATGTGTCTAGCCTAGGTGTCAAAGTTCTATGTCCAGTGTCCAAGTATTCTCACTCCAAGCAAAGGTAATCCAGTCGTCGCGAAAACAACACACCAAAAACGGAGTACCCGGGGTGGTGTTTCTGGGACGCCGCCTCAGGCGTGAGAGTAAGCCTCTGCCAGAATACACGAAGGCTCTTAAGAGCTTATAGAGAGAAAAAGCCAGAGAGATAAGTGATCTTGAGAGAATGAAGGATCACTCTCTCTTACCAAGAATGGGTATTTATAGTCTTTTACCAACTAGTGTCACATGTAAGCGTCTGATTGAATATTGTTGAAAGTGTGAGGCCCATCTAGACCCATTAGGCCCATTAGTGACTTAGGTTTCCTGCTCTTCGAATGCGCTACTCATGCATGCCAGAGATGTCAAAGGTTCCTCATACACCTCTTGCGTGCTGGGGTAGCTCGTCGGAAGCCTCATGAGCTTCTACCTCGTCGAAGAGGGTCAACTAGTGAGCACCGAAGGGCATGGATCATGCTTGTTGATGTTGGAACGCATCAATGTCGCGACATGTGTGCTTCATGTCGTGGCATGGGGCCGTTTTAGGTCGCGCTTCCCGCGGGGAAGCCCGTGCTTCGCGGGAGGTCATGTTTTGCTAACCCGTGGGAGATCATCACGATATACTCGATGTATTTTCCATTGAGAGACTTTTTCCCCATGGAAAGCTCTTGGGGTTCTTGCGCATCACCGGGGAAGGTCGCACTCCCCGGGGTGCTTATGCTTCATGCTGGCGGAAAAGGGAGCTTTCATGGTGCCCAGATGCATGGAGAACACTTAGAATAATATTAAAGCACCTTGGTTATGCTTGGTCTGTCGAGGCGGGGAGCGCATCACCCGGGAAGGTTGTCATTTAATTTAGGGGAAGCATGCATGCCGCAGCACGAACGATGCATGTCGCGGCATCTGTCCGTGTTGCCGCTCTTCCCCGGGAAGCACGGTCATGTCGCGGCATTGACGTCGTGGCACGTCGTTTTGTCTTTTAGTGGCCTTCGGGCGTTTTCTCTTGCGTCGGATCGTCTTGGGGATGTTTGAAGACTCCAAATGAATGAAATAATTGCTTTGGGGATCAAGCCGGTTTGCTTGCGTGACATCAAAGTCGCCATGTATCGCTATGTGATTCGTTTTAGTACTTATGATTTTTTGGGTAGCATCACTAATGATAAACTGAATTTTTCACTCTTCGAATTAAGACAATACATTTTATGTCTTTTTACTTTTTACGTGTTGATTATTACAGATATTTAATCGTCCACATTTCAATGGTTGATGTGTACCATTAACACTTGGTCAAAAGAACACTAAAATGTGTGTTGTTGCCGGAGTCTTGTTGTTTGTAGAATTGTTGGAACGAGTTTTTACGTGAGTAGCTGGACGCCGGTACCTGAGGCCTGCAACGTCAAAATAGAACCGAAAGCAACCATTATGCATATCAAAAGCATTGAAAATGAATAAGATACTATTGGCATCTTGCTTGGATAGGTGAGCCAACGTGACAATGGTCATCCTATTGTAGCAGGTTAATAGGGTCTAGTCACGAACGGATCCTTATAAAGTAGGAATCATCTCACACTGCAATGCATATCATTAACAGTTGGATACAAAAATAATACAATAGTAATGACGACTCAAAATCCACGAGCTCTTCTCCTTCTCCTAGTGGTCCTCTCAGTCGCCAAAACCTCAAGTGGCGGAAGCATAGCCATCTACTGGGGCCAAAACGCCAACGAGGGCACCCTCACCCAGGCCTGCGCCACAGCCCGGTATTCCCACGTCAACATAGCCTTCCTCAACCAGTTCGGCGGCGGCCAGACCCCTCTCATCAACCTCGCCGGCCACTGCAACCCCGCCTCCAACGGCTGCTCCATCCTCACCTCCCACATCAACAACTGCCAGGCCCAAGGCGTCAAGGTCATGCTCTCCATCGGCGGCGGCATAGGCTCCTACAAGCTCTCCTCCCCCGCCGACGCCAAGGCCGTCGCCGATTACCTCTACAACAACTTCCTCGGCGGCCAGTCCGCGTCCCGGCCGCTGGGCGCCGCCGTGCTGGACGGTATCGACTTCGACATCGAGCTGGGGTCCAGGCTGTACTGGGACGACCTGGCGCGGAACTTGGCGGCGCGCAGCACGGCGGCGAGGAAGGTGTACTTGACGGCGGCGCCGCAGTGTCCGTACCCGGACAGCTTCCTAGGAAGCGCGCTGGGTACGGGGTTGTTTGACTATGTGTGGGTCCAGTTTTACAACAATGGGCCTTGTCAGTACAGTTCGGGTAATGTTAATAGCATCATAAATTCGTGGAACAGGTGGGTGGCGTCGGTGAGGGCGGGGAAGATATTTATGGGGTTGCCGGCGGCTCCGGCGGCGGCAGGAAGTGGGTATATTCCGGCGAGCGTGCTGAACTCGCAGATTCTTCCGGCGATTAAGGGATCTAGCCAATATGGTGGAGTGATGCTGTGGTCAAAGTACTTTGACGACAAGACTGGTTACAGTTCCTCCATTAAGAGTAGTGTTTGACTCAGTTTTCAACGTTTGAACTCATCATTTCTACTGCATGTAATGTAATTGTACCACTACCTTAACACGAAAATAATTCGGACACTTATTTTGAGACAATTGAAGTATGTTTCACTTTGCGAGAAAATCTTGACAAGTTCCCAGTACTCTCTAGCCCATGACTTCATGCCAACTTAAGATTTTGGGGCATGCACAACCTTGTCTATAATATTAATAACAGCCTACACTACACTTCAAACTCACTTGCAATTCTCAAGCAAAATCTGGATGCGAATTGACAAATCTCCGGTACAGATGCATAAAAAACTGTTGAGTACATAAATAATCTAGCAAAAACATCCTCAAGCATGTCAACAAAACAAGGAAAACAAACTGATGACCAGACACTTTCATTGAACGTAGTGGTGTGTAGCAACTAGCAAGTCAATCCAAGAGGAATCCAGCGTGGTTGTATGAATTTGCTCTTCCATGACGCAGATTAACTCAGATGTGTGGATTCTCCACTTTTCGTAACATCTAGACTTGCCTGACCTGAATATTATGAGTGGATTGGAACCGCCAGATGGGCTGTCTGCCACTTTGAACCAGTGCTACCTCTTCTCCTTCCTTCACCATTCCTTGTTTCTGTAATGAAAACCCAGTCAGCTTAAGCCAGTGTGTGTGTGTGTGTAATACTCAGTGCAGGGTGCTAGGAAAGGACTGTTTGTGATAATAGAGAACTTCTAGAAAAGAATACTGACTCAATCAAAACATTTGTCACCTCAGACCCTATGAACTCTTATTTTATGGATCCAATTCAAAAGAATCATTTTCAAAAATCACATCTTGTTGGACTCACTCTATTGTTCTCTGCCATAATATATAAGTTCTCCCATTAAAAGATTGCAATGGTGTATATTTGAAATTTATGGCATTGATATGTCACATCATGGAGGTATTCAGAACAGTCAGATAAGGGACAAAAATGATAATGGACGTCGAGTATATGAACAGTCTAAAGTAATATGTATTTTACAGTAATTTACACAGGTTAAGTTTGGACCTAGAAGCACAGTTTCACCATAATCCAGGATCAAGAGGGAAAATGTTGGTTCTAACAAGCCCATATGAGCAAGATCAAGTTGCTACGCCAAAAGATTTGTCCTCTGAACCCCAGATGAAGAGGATAAATGTTAGGTTAAAAAAGAGCCGTATGAACAGAATCCAGTTAGTACAGCCAAAGATTTGTCCTAACTCCTAAGCACCTCAAATCTAAAGGATAACTGCTAGGTTTGTAAATAATATCCATATAAACAAGCTCAACTTACTACACCCTAAGACTCGCTGCTCACACCAGGTATTTAATTATTAGCAACAAATTGCTTGACTGCAAAAACTTACCTGAAGCAAAGTCAAGGCTGATCCAAAGGTTTCCTCAGCATCTTCTGAGAATTGCATGTAAATGGGGCATACTCCTTGATATAAAGCTAACCTTTGTTGTATCCTCTTCCTGCATGGCCATCCAAGTAGTTTGCTCAGACAAATGCATAATTTGACGCCTATACCCATCTTACATAACAAACCCAAGCAAAACAAAAGAGCAATGTCTCAAGTTGCTCTTAAACACAACCTCTGTGGAGAAAATGGCAATACAATCTCAATAGTAGGATCTAATCCCAATGGAATTTTCTCTTTTCTTTTTTAAATATCAAGTTATTAATTTGGATAAGATAATAATTTAGTTTAGTTAGTAACAATTAACATTTCATATATGCTTTCACAAAATGAGGTAGTAAAACACAAAACAGATAAAAGGAATTTGTAAGGATATGATGAGAAAGAAACGACGAAAAATGGTTTCGGGAACAGAACTCAGCCCCAGGTAAGATCCAGTATTCAAAGCATTTTTTATCACAAGGGAAAACAATTACTTTACATAGTTCAGTTGTAAGCTCTAGTGCACAGAAACTCACTCATTTGTGAAGGCAAATATAGTTCCTGAAGGCCGATAATGGCTCAGTAGAATGGACATAAAACCAGTTCTGGTGAAGACAACAATTGAAGTTCCAAGAGTATTAGACATCATGGTTGCATGATATGCAAACATCTCGCTCATGTGATTCTGCAGGAAACATGAAGCTAAGGTTAAGAAATTAGGGTAAACTTAAGTTCCAAAGAAACAACCATACATCAGTCCATGACACATTAAAGGACACAATTTTATATGTTAAACAACCTTAAAGGCCCGACCAAGATTGGACGGCATTTCAGCACCAGGAATGGTTGCTTCAGTTCGTAATGCAACTGTGTGCATGACTTTTACAGCTTTCAGAGGAAACCTGAAATGGTAAAGCAACTCCATCAAGGGTGTTACTAAAGAATCAATGCCCCTAGAAGCTCAGGTATGGCTTGGCACAATCTCACTACTACATCAAAACATGCAAACTTCAGTGAATGACAAATGTTTACAAATCATAAGGTTCTATTATTCATCTAGAAGCCTCTTATCCATATCCTTGGTAGTTCCAGTCGTATGCAATATTAGCCTACTGAATGTTCATGTGGAGACTTTAGAGATAAACTTACTTTCCATGAGCAGTTTCACCAGAAAGCATAACCGCATCAGCGCCCTCTCGAACAGCTATTGCAATGTCTGATACCTCCGCTCTAGTTGGTGTGGGATGAACAATCATGCTTTCTAGCATATTTGTTGCCACAATAACAGCTTTCCCCATGCTACGGCATGTCCTGATGATCTCCTCCTACATTTTAAAGATAATGTGTCTTCTAAATACTAAAAAAAATTACTAAAACCAATATCTTGATGAAAAATTTATCAACCATGTGACGTTATCCGTGACAGTCCTCTTGTAAAAAAAAATTAAAAAAAATAAAATCACTAAACTACCTGCAAAAGTGGAACCTCCTCAATTGGCAGCTCAGCTCCAAGATCTCCTCTTGCAACCATTGCCTAAAATTCCCAAAGAGAGACACATCAGATTTTACATCTAGCTAGAAATAATGCACAACACATCGTGGCTTACCAATTACACTACCTTAGGTACTAACAAAACCTGTTATTAATATAAGCAATAGTTACAAATTACAATGTAACTACTTTCATTGGTATTCTTTATTCGGGACTTGGGGGGGTAGACAGGGGAGTGTGAATGAGAAACAAATGTAGAGTGACAATAAATAAAACAAAACATGAGACATGCATATTTTTCATAAATGAACTTTCACCAAATGTAAGAATAGGTCTATTTTGCGAAACTTTGTACAAATAGGTACACGAACTATCAAATTTGAAAAAATAGGTATTGAACATTGACGGTGTTAGATTTTCAGTTTAGATATGCTAACGTGGCAGTCCAATGGGAAATTTTAGCTAATAGAGTGATGCGTCAATTTTTTTTTTAACGTTGCTTTGGATCAGCCACTGACTGGTGTTGACTAACCTTGATTGGCATTGATCAAGTGGTCAAAGTCGTGATTTTAGAAAGGGAAAAAAATATTTGCCAGTCAATGCCAATCAAAGAGAGTTAGTTCTGGATCAAAAGCCATGTCAGAAAACAAATTGACTCGTCACTCTCCATGTTAGCTATAATCGCCAGCTGGACTGTCACGTAAATATATTTTAACAGAAATTTTTTAACCCAATAGAGTTCAAGACCTATTTGTACAAAGTTTTGCAAATTGGACCAATTTGTACATTTGGTAAAAGCCATGTATGAAAAATATGTATATCTCAAAAAAATCAAGGTTCAAAATGATAGTAAGCAGAATAATGAGAATAAATGATAATAAATAAAAAAAATCAAAAGAAGACAACAAAATTCACTCTTCTTTAATTAAGCCAATCAAGTCTGGCAACAGAGAGCAAAAGTTTAGGTGATCACCCCATCAGATGCAGTGATAATTGATTGCAAATTTGGTATAGAGTCTGCACTTTCAATTTTCACAATAACATGTATATCTGCACCACAACCTGCACCAAATTGAAAGGATTATACATATGATGTGTTATAATATGGATCATATCAAGCATGTAGTTTTGTACACTGAAAAACAGTAATCCAATAATTACTTTGCAGATAATTTTTCAATTCATGAACAACTTGCGCATCTTTAACGAAGGAAACAGCATAGAAGTCAACTTCATTGTCTACACCGAACTTGATATCATCCCAGTCCTTTTCTGCAGCAGATAAATGTGAATCATTATATATTTTCATCTGTAAAACAAGACAATTCTCTCTATAGAGCTAGGCGATCTAGTGATTATCTGTGTTAAAACATTAGACAATGAAAAAAAAATCATGAGCACCAACCAGTGATTGAAGGCAGTGTTGCACTTTTTCCTCGAACATTTAGATGTCTTCTAGATTTAAGCTCTCCTCCATCAACAACCTCGCATTTTACTGAATCCTCTGTCTTAGACTTCACCACTAGTGACATCATGCCACCTACAGCACAAATCCAGAGTCAGTGGTGCTCATAAAGCATGACAAAACTGATTAGCATATTTATTCTCTTACTTTAAAATCAATCAATTTTGTATAATAAGAAAGCACGAATAGAATGTTTGCAGCTTCATCTTCCAAAAGACAGAACGAAGGAAGAGATTCCCCGACAGTTACAATGCAAGACTATACACACACAATGTGATCATGGCCTTTTCAAACTCCCAATCCAGGGTCTTCACAGTTCGTGATCAATACAAATTTGTGAGCATGAAATAATGTTAATAATAGAGACTTAATACAACAAAATATGCTTCCAAAGGCAGGAAAGTTCAAAAACTACGAGTAAAAATTCTGAGTTTCACACTAGAGAAAGTACGAGGCATGGATGAAATGTGAAATGTGAATATGAAAAAGCTGTTGAGAATTGTAAATTGCATTCTCTAGTCATCACTCTTTAAATGTTCGTATTAAGTATATGGTCAAAGATGAAAGGAAAATTGTCATAAAAAATACTATTCTAACCCAAGAGTTCCATTCGGTTGCCATATTTACTATGAATGCTAGAGATTTCAGAAGATATTAACCATAGGTGTGGTGTGTGTGTGTGTGTGTGTGTGTATAGAGAGAGAGAGAAGGGGAGAGGCTGCAGTGTCATATATGTGGTCCTCTACCAACCAGGCAGTATAGTCAAGATCAATGTAGCATACCATCAACTAGAAGCATATCACCCGCTTCCACATCATTAACAAAATCATCATAGTTTACACTGACACAATCTGATGTGCCAACACCTCTGCGAATTGTAAAAGTAAATTCCTGCCCTGGGGCTAAATTGATTGGTTGCGGCAGGTCCCCACTCCTTACTTCAGGACCCTGCTCATAAAGATGCCAAATCAATATACAATTGATAAAGGTAAACACAATAATATAAAAATTAATAAGAAGAAAAATGTGTCACAAGGATATGAAACTTCAACTGCAGTTCATGACACCCATGGATAAAACAACTCTAAACCAATATGAAACATAACTTGCCTTTGTGTCGAGCATGATTGCAATGACGTTGTCTTTGGACTGTGCATTATATTCTTTAACCAAATCTATAACCTTCTGATGAGAAGCGTGGTCACCATGAGACATATTCAATCGAGCTACATTCATTCCAGCCTCCGCCAGCTTCCATATCATTTCTCGTGTATCAGTTGAAGGACCAATGGTGCAGACAATCTTAGTCTTCCGCCTCACAGTTGGCTTTGACCACATACCCACTGATGTGTCACCGAGTTGTTGAAGTCCGCGTAAATGCTGAAATTGCTCATCTATCTGATCAGCAGTATATTAAAAATTAGTAGTTGATTTCTGATGACCTTCTGTTTGAAACTAATTTGGAGCACAAATACAATAGGCAGCATAAACAGACCAAGTTAATAGCTTGGTAATGCTAAAGTGGAAGGTGGCATGAAAGACTGCTAAGTGCTAACTAAGTTACGCAAGCTAAAAGCCCAAATTATGTAGACAAGGATTCTCCCTCTGTGCAACATGCATCTGTCTATGGCAATGGGAAGATTGTAAAATGATTTCTTTTTCTTTTTTTGGTACTGAAGATACCACTAACTCTCACTGCAGATGTTGTGGTATTCAGTTCTTTTGATGAAAAGAATGAAGTCATAGCAATTGTGCAAACACAAATGAAAAAAACTTAAGCCACGTCCAGCATTTCTATGAGTTGTTGTGTTACAAATCCTTTTTTCTTCTCATTTTAAAATGTAGACTTTAACCAAATTGTTATCAGTTCAGATTCAGAGTTCTATATATTTTTCTTTCAGTGCATTTTCTTGGCAAACCCGCAAGCTTCACAATAAATAGCTTCTGGATGCAATTTAATTTTAAAAAAAATAATAATAATAATGCAAATAAACAGACCTTTAGATTCAAATAAGATTTTCCACTCCTTTTCCAAAATTATATCAACTGGACAAGCTAAATTGACAAGACTGCATACTCAACAGAAGATAGTAATTCAAGACGAAAAAGAACACAAGAAAAGCTTTCTAGGTCCTTTAATTACCATCTCTATGTGAACAGATTTTATTTTATTTTATTTTTCCTTTTTACCAGGTAACATTAATTAAATAAAGTACTTGCTCTAGCAATTATTCTACTCTCCAAGCAGTAAAAGCACCCCAAAAACGCTAAGCAAACATTATGTGCTTGTTGTTCCTTTCCATTTTTCGTGATTTACCAGCAACCAAGCAGAAAATTCAAAAATGAAACACAAAAAACTGAAATAGTTGATACCTGAGGTAAGTCCTCGGGCGATACTGGAATGACTTGAGCCTCGGCGCGAGAGGATCTCTGCGCACTGATCACCGAGCTGCTTCTTCGACACACTCTCTGGTTCTGGCTCTTCTTCTCCTGGCGAGACAAGACTTTGGCAGCGAAACTCCCAGGCTTGAGGTCGGTCGCAGTAGATCCAGCGCTAGGGCAGAGGAAAGAGCCCTGAATCGAACGAGTAGCCACCACCTGAGCCATTGTTGCTGGAGAAGGAGAGTGAAATGGTAGAGAGAGCGAGGATGAGGGGAGACACGGTTGTGAAAACCGAAGTGTGTTTGGGCGATATAATAGGAGAGACAGAGAGTTAGGAGAGTTGGAGAAATCGCCGCTGAATTTGGCGGATGGTGAGTGAAATGCAATAAAGAGGAGGCAGCGGCGGCACGGGCGTGCGTCTCTACTTAGTTTGTATCGAAGAAGTGTGTGTGGGACAGCGTTTCCGTTTCCGCTTTCGTTGATTGCTTTGCGCTGTAACGACGTTCTGGTACTATTGGGTAATTTTGTGCAACTCAGTGTTGACAAGTGATGATGCGGCGTCGTTTACGTTAAATTCCGTTGGGTTTTGTTTTTGATAATTTTTTTTTTTTTTAATTCCGTTGGGTTTACAACACTAGTACAGTAGTACGGTATCTTTTAAATTTTATTTATTTATTTTAGAAAATAGTATTCCATTTGTTCTAATTAGGACATCCACAGTGGTTATAACCTTGAAAAGGTTAATAAATGTAAGTCTCACTATTGAGTATTGACACATAATCTCATTATAATGAGTTTGATACACTCTACAATGGATTAACCTTTAACAAGTTGATACTATGGTTTCACTAATTTTTTAATAATAAAATAATAATATTTTATCATAAACAAATAAAAATTTAACATTTTGATTGGACAAAATAATAATAATAATGATATTTTATTAAATAAAAAATTAAAAAAACACAATTTTTTTTATGGAATTTGGTATATGATGACAAGTGCAAAAAATTTATCATCATTCAAAAGGTTTATGGTTATTAACATTTTAATGAGCATAAAGCTTTATTAATGAGATTTCATGAGTTAATGCAGAACAAACCATACTATTAACCCTTTATTTCTAACCAAAGGAGTCATCAATTTTTAACTCTAACCTACGGATAAATGACACTTTAATTTAGGGGTAAACAAATTTTTTTTCTCTCTGCTCAGGAAAACCTAGCCACCTTTTCTATTCTCTCTAGTTCTTCATCAAAGTTCTTTTGAATCATCGTCGATCTCTTTTCGATCGGCGGTGGTTCAACTTTATTCCTCGTATTAATACGCTTTGAACAAACACATATTTGACCTGATTAACTTTATTCTTCCGTTGGTTTCATCATCACTACATGGTTTATTCAATACATTCTCGTTGCAGACGTCTCTTTATCATCTCCGCCTCCACTATATGCTAGTTTGTGAGAGTATGTTTACCATGGTAAATTAATTTTTCTCATGTTATTCTGTTTTAAATTATAGGGGAAATTACACGTACCTACTTTGTACTTGACACATTTTGCACCTGGATACCCTAAACTATTTTTCGTTACTTGTGTCTACCCTGAACTTTCCGAAGTTCAATTTCCAGAGCAATCTAGAAAACAAAACCCAACCCAAATTCAAACCCTAGCAAAATCCTTACTCACAAGACTAATTTCAACCAAACAATAACCAAAACCCGGCGATTTTCAGTAGCAAAATCCTAAATCACAAACCTAAAAATTGACCCTGGAAAGTTCAGGGTAGGTACGTGTAACAAGAGGGTATCCAGGTGCAAAAGGTTTCAAGTACAGGGTAGGTACGTGTAATTTCCCCTAAATTATATTTTAGTAGTTTTCTTATTTTTATAGTCGATTTCTATTGCAGTCTGTTTTTCCTTGTTGGAAGTTTTGGTTTGTCTTCCCTTGTTTGAAGTCAGATCGATCGAGAGTGATCAATATATATAATGAATTAATTAAATAGAATTAATTATAGGGGTAATTTCACAAAACCCCTTTAATGTAGTCAGTTAAGACACA
Source organism: Pelargonium nanum (assembly GCA_036897485.1). NCBI lineage: Eukaryota > Viridiplantae > Streptophyta > Magnoliopsida > Geraniales > Geraniaceae > Pelargonium > Pelargonium nanum. The sequence continues at coordinate 4,793 of JAYMTF010002830.1, read as the reverse complement.
CAACATGGTAAAGTATATTTGTCATCAACTAACCACTCTATTGTATCAAAAAACTCAATCGTTCAGTTAAAAATAACATATACTATGTGTTATCTATCATAAATTGTAGTATGATATTTCATTATTACTCAAAGTATCATTCCCACCTTATTTCTTGTTCTGCAATATTGTCTTCTTCGTACTATAACTTTGTTTCATTATTTGATTTTGAGATTATGCAATATTAGCAAACACATTTATAGAAAACTCTCACATAATAATGTAGAACCAACAAGACCCTAACACGAAAATACATAACACATACCTATATTCTTAACCTCGATTACTAAATTTAAGTATCAAATTTTCAAAAACAAAAGTTCAAAAATATAAGAACAAAATACTCATTCTTTGAGGTTAAAAGACATAATTTCTATCATCTTAAAATTGTATCAAAATGATAAGAAAAAATATTATGTCTTACAACCTATATATAACTAACCACAAATCAAAACCCCCAAGTAGGTTGAAAGTAACATTACACCTCTTTAATTTTCAATAATCACCACACTCAACTTCACCAAACAACTCGAATTCATCTGCACCAACAAGGAGGTTGAAAATATAATGAAGTGAAAAATACAAATTACCACATCATACCTTTTAATTTGATTCAAGAAATTAAACTCAAACAAAAAACACACCTACAATTGTGCATCCAAAGACAGAACTCCAAGAAGAATCACATGATACTCAAAGCCACCTCATCTACTTTTGTGTTTTAATTATAATGAAATAGGTATATTAAATTGTATTTATCTCTTTATTTATTCAGAGATATTTTGATCTTTTAGCAACACAAGTTAACAGTGTTAGTGACAATTTAGATTTTTGATAAATAGAGGAGGTTGGTTGATGACAAATATTCATTAGGAGGTTATGTACTTTTTTTTTTTTTAAATATACCAACATAGCATTAACTGGAAATTAAAGAGTTCGTACAGTACCATGCTTTAGAAAGTCCACTACAGCCAAGCTTCTTTTTGAAATATACCAACATAGCTTCTTTTTGCTCAAAAGTTTGCCGATGTAAATCCCTGCAAATGGAAGTTGAATCACATAAGATGCCACAGTGGGATATATCGCAATATTTAGCAAAAGACAAAGCAGATAAAATGGCCTGGAGTTCAGCATGATAAGGACTTTTGGCCTCTGAATTGGCACATAATCTTGCTATTAAGTCTCCCTTTCCAGATCTCAATTCCCAACCATACCCAGCCTTCAAGGATGAGAAAGCTCCATCACAAATAAAGATAAAGTTGCAGTTTTGGTTGAGCACCTCATTTAAGCTGTTCACTCTTTGCGAAACACCTCCATTGCCTTCATTGTTGGTGCCTTCCACTCCCTCCTTCAGCCTCTCTTCCAAAGCTTTAGTGATGATTGAGGCTCTGCATTGTGCTCCTCCTAAGATTTCTGAGATTTGGCTTTGCTTGTTGCTAAAAATAGCCTTATTTCTCGCCTTCCAGATTTCAAAGGCCACCGAAAGCATTGCAATCATTGGACCCCAGGCTGCACTACTCCTGTCTTTCTTATGAGGAATGCATTCAGTCAACATAATTTTGAAGTCAGTGGACTGCGAGGTACGCATAGAAAGCGAGGAAGCAAACCATACTCTGTCCCTGTCCTTGCATCTGAAAAACATATGGTTAATGTCTTCAGCGCCTATACCACAAATTCTGCACTCGCTGGAAGTCACAATTCTTCTTCTTTCCAAATTGCTCAAGACTAGGAGAGCATTCCTAGAAGCCTTCCACGCAAAGACCTTCAAATTTTCAGGAATTGGGGCATGCCAAATACCTTTCCAGAGGTGGCTTCCATCGCTGTTCATAGGTCTATCTGAGTTAATCAGATGGAAGTATCCAGACTTGACTGAATAGGTGCCAGACGCCGAGCCTAACCAGAGAAGTTTGTCCTCACAGAGGCTCCAATGGGGAGTCCTAATTTTGAGGATCTGATCTTCAATCTCATTGCTGAAGCTGCTTCTTATGATTTGCTCGTTCCATTGCCTCGTTCCAGGAAGAAAGAGCTCCTCGACCTTGGCATCTTCTCCGATCGAAAAGGCTGGATCCCAATTGATAACTCCACTATCTACCCAGATGTCTTTGAAAATCCTAATAGATTTCCCATTCCCTACGCTCCATCTCGAATTTCCCATAATGATCTCCTTTCCCATATTAAGGCTCTTCCAAACCCACGAGGAGTTTTGCGGGACTTTAGCTCTCCACAGGCTGTTTTCAACACCGTATTTGGAGGATAAGCACTTGAAAAGAAGACTGTCTTGAGATGTAGCTACTCTCCAAAATTGACCTGCTAGAAGGCTAAGGTTAAAACTGTTAATGTCTCTCAGTCCTACCCCTCCCGCTTCTTTTGGAAGCATCAGTTTATCCTTTCCAACCCATCTAACATAGTGAGAGTTGGGGTCTTTCCCCCACCAGAACCCAGAAATGGTTCTCGATAACCATTTGTTGAAATAAACCGGCATTTTGAAAATATTCATGACATAAAGGGGAATAGCATTAAGAGTGGATTTGATCAACGTGAGTCTGCCCGCTTGTGATAACATATTGGTCTTCCAAGATGCCATCGCGTTTTCTACTTTAGATTTGATGTGATCAAAAAGCTTCTTTCTAGTTAGCTTCCCCAAGCTTGGAATTCCTAGATACTTCCCGGGCTTACGAACACACGACATCGGAAGAATACCTTTGAAGATCCTGATGAAGGGTCTTGGAGTGTTAGGGCTAAAGAACCACTCTGATTTCTTTAGGTTGATACTCTGGCCCGAGACTAACTCATAATGACTGAGGATCTCCCTAAGAAAATTGCATCTGTCCAGCGAAGGGTTGAAGAAGATAAACAGATCGTCTGCGAAGAGTAAGTGATTAATACTTGGGCTCGATCTAGCCATGCAAATACCCGAGAGCTTCTTAGACTCTAGACCTAGCTCAAGTGTCCTCGAAAGGCTTTCTGCACAGAGGAGGAACAAATATGGGGATAGGGGGTCCCCTTGCCTCAGGCCTTGGGCAGGCTTGAACCAGTCAGAGTATGATCCATTGATAGCCACACAGAAGGAAACTGAGGTCACACACTGCTGAATCAGATTTCTCCATTTCAAAGAGAACCCCTGCTTCTCCATGACTTTGAGAAGGAAATCCCATCGAACACGATCATACGTCTTACTGACATCCATTTTTAGAGCAGCTTTGAAATTCTTTCCTTTAGTAGAGCGCTTAATACAATGGATGAGTTCATTAGCTAGAATGATATTGTCTTGAATTCTTCTTCCCGGCACAAAACCATTTTGGTAAGGCGATATAAGGGATGAGATAACTCTCTTGAGCCGGTTGGCAAGAGTTTTAGAAATAATTTTATATAAGACATTGCACAAGCTTATCGGGCGGAAATCAGCTGGAGTTCGAGGGGAGTCAGTTTTAGGGATAAGTGCAAGAATGGTCTTGTTAATGGATTTGAGGATCCATCCTCCGTTTAGAAAGGATAAGGCAGCATTGGAGATGGAATCACCAATGATATGCCAAAACTTTTGATAGAAAGAAGCCGGAAATCCATCCGGACCTGGGGCTTTATTAGCTCCAAGCTGAAAGATCGCCTCCTTTATTTCAGCCGCAGTAAAGGGGCGGTCCAGATCCTCTTAGGTTATGTACTTTAAGTGACAATATTAAAGAGATTATCTGATATCACTCCTTAATTATACGCTAACGTATATATAACAAACATGCATGCTATAATTAGTGTGGTTGATGTTATTGCTGCTGCAAAGTGAGATATATAGTAATCTTAATTACTTGCATGAAAGAAGAAGATGATGTAATATGATATAATATAATATGCATTGATGCTTTGTGTTTTGTTTTGTTTTGACATATATGCATGAGGACGAGGTTGGGTCTGAACTCTAGCTGAATAACTCTGAAACCACGTACTGAACATATAAATATAGTCTTATTCACAAAAACATAGTCTGAATGTGGTATTCTTTTTGTCAAGCAACTTGAAATATCCTTATTTTAGAACCCAAATTTGAGATCTTGATCAATGATGTTAAACTAAGATTTTTGAAGACCAAAATAAAGACTTAATGGATTATATTTATACCTAGCTAGCTAGAGTTTGCAATTTGGAACCAATCTAATTACGGGCACCCAACATCCGACCCAACTAACCTTTGGGTCGCATTAGATCTAGTTCATCGATCGTGTAATATTTGGGGTCGGATCGGGCTAGACAAATTCATACAATTTATTTAGTGTGTTTTATGAAAGAACCAGAAATATCCAATAAGCCAAAAACATTCATACCAACAATTAAGAACTGCATAATTACTAGAATGCGGAAGCGTACCTGAGTCGGCCATTGGAGTCGGTTTCGAGAACTACCGTTACGGCTCTTCCTGATCTACCAGCACGTTCTCTGTATCCTTTTGCTGATGGTGGCAAGAGAATAAAACTATGCTTGTGATCAGGGGACCATAACCCTTAAATAGAGAATTGTCTAGGTTTTCTATTTTCATCTATTTCTAAGTCGGCCCATCAACAATAGAGAAATAGCTTTTAGTATCTACACATAAAACCCCACACTTTCTAATATTGCATTAAAGCCCAAATTAACCTTATGACTAATTTGATCACTTAATAGGGCTTAATATAACATGATGAGATTTAATATTCAACTATTCACATATTGCCCATAAGTTGGATCAAATAAAACAACACATGCTATATAAGATCCAACAAATAATT
>JAYMTF010002829.1:0-16925 GCA_036897485.1 Pelargonium nanum | reverse complement strand
TGGTGGTGGTGACGGTTTGCGGCAATTTTTGAAGGGAGCGGATCAAAGCATTCGAAGGGTGCTTCTTGTTCTCCTTGTGCCCAACATGCCAAATCCCGGATATTGCGCCCAAAGGGTATCATCTTGACCTTCGTTTTTCAATTTCAAAAGCTTCAAAATTTCAAAAATGTGGTGGCCATGGACGGAAGGGTCCGTACGAATAGGCTCCTCTAGGCCAAATTGGGACCGACCCTTGTTCGGGTTTTGGTCCCTTGAACATTCTAGGATCCTGGATGGTCTTGGAGAGCCAAAGAACAGACCGAGGGAGGCATGGGAGGCCTAGGTCCGAGACCATGTCCGTGTGCCGTACGGACATGGATGTCCCCACTCAGCTTGGTCTTGCGGGCTTGATTCCGGATGCGTGGAGGGAAGTGATCCAGGCCATGGAAGTGCTTGTTTTCGTCCAAGGAAGGAGGGAAACGTCGGGGGAAGGGCCGCACGTCCCGTACGGATAAGGGACGTCCAGTACGAACAATGTGTATCCCGTACAGACTGTTGGGCGTCCTTCCGTGGCGGACGATCTTAATTAGCACAAGTTTTCGGGGATGAGTCCGGCTCGGTCCCTTGGTGAGTTTGGGGACGTCGAGGTGCCTTAGCTTGGGCACTTGACTCCGGAAAGCTCGTTACGAGTCCTCGTGGCGTCGGCGCCTCGAGGGTTGTTTGTTGGGCGCCTGGGGCACGCGATGGCTTCGGGGTCCGTCGGGCGACGTTGGTCATCACCGGTGGGATGAGAATCGTCCCTTGGGGGACTTGAGAGCTCCCTGACTTCGCGGTCTCGGTACCAAGGTCTCGAATGACGTGGCGCTCGGGCGCCACGTGTCGGCTTGTGACTTGTTGAAATACTTATGATTTTTTTGGTAGAATCACAAACTTTATACACGTTATAAAAAAATCTTTATACATAAATAGTACAAATTTTATTTTCATATCAAAAAACAAATTTAAAAAAAATCATTTTGATTAGTTATTGCTATTGATTTCTTTTTTCTCATTTGTAATTACTGATTAGCAATATTTTTCGCATGCATACAAGGTATAATTAAAGTTTTGGTTTAAAATAATATTTTTTTAACTCAAAAAATATATATGTTTTTTTTTAGGGAAACCAAATCGATTTATTAAGCACTAAAATTGAAAGATAACAGACCCATGATCGGTATAGGATAATCGTCCCCAACCCATCCAATAGAACCCGTTACAGACCCGGACGATCGAGCTAGTGTGTGAGCGACACGATTAGCAGATCTCCCAATATTATTGAAAACAATTGGATCAAAAGACCTTGCTAGCTCAAGGATATCTTCATAAATCAAACCTGAGGCACTGGAATCCTCCCCTCCGGGTTGTAAAACCCGAATAACGTTTAGCGCATCTGACTCCACTATCACCGCTCGCCATCCCTTCTCGATGATCCAACTCAGAGCCTCCTTGATGGTGAGGGCCTCCGCATGGGTCGGGTCTAAAAGGCATGGCCACCCTTCGCGGCCTCCTCCTCGGCAGATCCCGGCATCATCTCGGACCACCCGCCCGAGTGACCCTCTGCTTCAAAAGTCGCACTGTCCGTATTAACTTTTACGTAAGGCTATGCAGGTGGTAGCCATGCCGCCGGCCTAGGCTGGTTTACCGACCCAGCAGATGTCGGTTTGCTGCGAACTACTTCCTATCCTGAGATCATGGACCCAACCATGGCTACAAGGTCTGGTACGTCCTTCCAACTCGAAGACCAGACCCCATCGTTGCGAAACTTCCATATTCCCCAGCTTGTGTAGAGAACCCGAGTCAATAGGGACTGGTCACGACGACCTATGATCGACAATAACCAATCCGAGATGTCCTCGGCCGCTTCGCTGAAACCTCTTAACCCCAAAGCCGACCAACATCTCTTTACAAACTCGCATTTTAATAGGATATGGCAGACTGTTTCATCATGCACTTTACACCGGGGACAAGTCGGCACAACCTCGACTCGTTTAGATATCATATTCGCCAAAACTGGGAGGGACCCCGACACCGCACGCCACATAAAATGCTTCACTTTATTCTGGACCGAGGCCGACCACAAAGACTTCCATAGAGGGTCACCTCCCGCTGTGTCGCTTGGGCGGGTTAGAGATCTATACGCGCTTCTAACTTCGTTCTTCTATGTTTCCCAGGCCCATTTGTCCGCGATGCGACGACTGCTCAGATGAATTTTAACAATCTCTTTCCATGTCCCTTGGTTCAATAAGGCGTCCAGCTTCTGCATATCCCGCTCACGTGAGCTGACATCCCGGAGTTCCTGCATTGTCACCGCCAGCACCTCATGAGAGGAGGTCTTGGGTCTGGGTACAGGTTTGAAGCCCGAAAGAAATGGGACCCACGGGTCAATACAAGCTCGAATACCTTCTCCCGACCCTACCCGTCTATAACAATGACGCTTCACCAGATTTTGAGCTGATCGTATGCTACGCTATATATAACTCGGACACGAACCTATAGGAGCATCAAACGCTGAGCCGAACGGAAAATAACGGGCTTTAAACACTTGCGCAAATAACGAATCCGGGCGGGTTTCTAACCTCCAAAGTTGCTTCCCCAACAGCGAAATGTTGAATTCGTGAATTTTCTTGAAACCCAGACCACCTACCAATTTATTCGAGCATAGTCCGTGCCAATTCCGCTAGTGTATGTCGCAGCGGTTCCGGCCACTTGACTGCCACCAATACTGGTTCATAAGTACTTCCAGTTTCGAGCAAGTCGTCATGGGTAATAAATACACACTCATTGTGTAGGTCGGGATCGATTGAGCCACAGCTTTAAGCAAAATTTCCTTACTCGCCTTCGACAAAGCCTTCGAAGTCCAAGAGCTAACTTGAAGTCTAACTTTGTCAACAAGACCCTCAAATAAGCTGACCTTGCCCCCACCCACACAAGTCGGCGCCCCCAGGTAAGATTCGAACTTTGTTACTTGATTGACCCTTAAGACCGCCAAGACTTCCGCTCTACTATTCTCGTTAGAATTCGGACTAAACATTAAGGAAGACTTATGCTTGTAGTTTACCTTTTGACCCGTGTATAATTCGTATAAACTAAGAGAGTCCCGAATGATCTCTGCTTCTTCTTTATTAGCCCGAAAGAAAATTAATGCATCGTCGGCAAAAAATAGGTGGGAAATTGCCGGAGCCCCGCGCCACCTTCATCCCGTGAATCAGTCTCGCGTGTTCTTTAGCTTGTAAGATTGACGACAAGCTCTCGGCCACTATAATAAATAAATACGGTGACAGGGGGCAGCCTTGCCTGATACTTCTCTCTGGCGTAATCTCATCAGATAAAACCCTTTCGAAGTCGACCCGGAATTTGACCGACGTAACACAACTGATAATAAGAGAGACCCAAAAATCATTCATACCCAACAAAGCAACAAATGCCGAAGAAAATCCCATTCAATGCTATCATATGCTTTGGCCAAAAAATATATATGTTTTTTTTGAAAGAAAAAATATATATGTTTTAATTCAACAAAATAAATCTAACTATTTTTTTTCTGTATCCAGCACTGGCTCTGCCGCTGAGTATTAGCAGTCACATTAGCGAAAAAAAAAAGAATGATCGGAAGCAGAAAGTTTTTGGGATCACAAAACAAAACAAAAGAAGAAGAAAGTGATGAATCTCGAGGAGCGAAAGCGCAAGCAACGGAGGTAGTGTAGTGTCCGTGATTGTAGTATTGCACGTGTTGCTCTTCCTTTTTCCAACAACTTCCCAATTTTTTCGATTCAATTCTCTCTTAGCAAATCTATAATTATGTTCCCATTTCAATAATACATGTCCTCAATTGCAATAACACATTCATTCATTGATTTATCCATTTCTGTAAATTTGTTTTTGATCGATTTTGCAATGCCGTCAGTCATCTCCGTACCGCTCCACGGCGTCGCTCATCGCCGCCTTGACCGCCGCCGCCACCACCAGAGCCTTTCGCTCTCGCTTTCGCCTCCGATCCGGTTCCTTCCATTTTCGACTTGCTCGTGGAAATCGGTACTCCCGATCCTCTGCGGCAGCAACAATGCCACCCAAGGAACCAGCAGCTCCGTCACGCTCGACAACTCCTCCGACTCCACCACCGCCGTCGTCATCCGCGCCCGCAGCCGGATCGGCCTTCTCCAGGTCATCACTCGCGTCTTCAAGGTCCTCGGCCTCCGAATCGACGGCGCCACCATCGATTTCGAGGGCGATTTCTTCCTCAAGCGGTTCTTCGTCACCGACTCCGAAGGGAACAAGATTGAGTCTCGGGAGGATTTGGAGAGGATCCAGAGGGCCTTGACGGAGGCGATCGACGGTGCCGCCAAGCCGGCGGCGGTGGGGCCTACGACGAGAGGGGTGGTGGTGAGGAGGGCCGGTCTGCTGGGATCGGAGACCGGCGATCAGAGGGTGAAGGTGGAGAGGATGTTCAATTTGATGGATGGGTTTTCAAGGAACGATCCGGTGCATCTGCAAAAGAATATTCTAGATCACGTCGAGTTCACGGTCGCAAGGTCACGGTTTAGTTTTGATGATTTTGAAGCTTATCAGGTAATTTAATTTTGTTTTCGATCGCCAATTTCAATTTGCTATCTTATCAAATTGAACAAAAAAAAATTCACAAGCTTGATTTCATTTATATATATACTTAAGACATCTAGATTGTTTTAAATTTTGTTGTCGTCTGTATCTTTATTTATTTTTTAATAATCAAATTATTTAAAAATCTTAATAGAATTTAAAATATCTAGAGTTTTTCAAATTTTAATATAAATAATTATTTTTATTATATTATTTTGTTTAGTTGACTATGTTAATAAGGATTCATGTGAACTCATGACAATTTTGAGTTCAAAGTCAGGAACAAATTAGATTGATACGTAAAATTTCAAGCATTTTGTTGGATGCAGTATATTTCACAAATTCTGGATGGATGACATTTTGAATTTTAGCGGGAAATATTAAAGACATGTTCTTGAACATCTGGATATGATATTGCTAATAATAAACATTTGTTTGCCTTTCTCAATCACATATTTTGTTTCTTCTGTATTTGTTATGGTGTTTGTATGTAGGCTTTGGCACATAGCGTGAGAGACCGGTTGATTGAGCGTTGGCATGATACCCAAGTCCACTTCAAGAGGAAAGACCCAAAGCGCTTGTACTTTCTTTCTCTCGAGTTCCTTATGGGTATTCACTTACTTTCTCATCAGAGCTATTCTGTCATGCTGTACATTATTTCTATCATTTTGACTATTCATTAACTACGACTATGAAAATCAAACATTAATGAACTTATTCTTTTAACAACTTATGAATTTATAATAAATATAATATCCTAACCAGTATTAGGTGAGAAATCTCAAAATAATTATTTGAAAATGAAAATGTATGTACACGGAGAATCGGAGATCTTACACATGCTGCAATTCTTCCACATCGATTTTCCTTTTATCTTCTTCTTCACCCCACATATATTGTGGATGGTCCTGCTATGTGTTGTGTCATCTCTTGTTTTTTTTTCTCCTCCATATTGTATTTGTTATTAATATATGTCTAACTTAACTAAATATGTCCATATGTAATATGCCTTTTGACATAGGCAGCATATTCATGTCAAGATATCCTTGATTAGATTGGGCAATTCCCTTACTATCTTTGAACCTATTCAAACTTGATTGAAATGTAGGGAATAAATGTGATTTTTATGTGCTATAATGGGAATTCAGCCATCCTCCATACGATTACGCTTCCACATTAAAGTATACTCGAGTGCTTGATTATTGAAAATAATTCTCTTTCAATTCAATGTTGGTTGGTATTCCAAAACTAACTTTCGAAATATCAGTGAGGAAGATGCCTCTCAAGATGGATGATTTATATTACTGATTGTCGTAGTGAGAAAGATGTGATATTCTCCTTTTCTTCCTCGCCTAGTATTTATATTTTGGGTGCTAAAAACTTTATTTTAGTCCTTTATTTTCTGAGCTGATAACAATTGAACTCGTACCTGCAGGACGTTCCTTGTCAAATAGTGTCATCAATCTAGGCATTCGTGACCAGTATGCTGAGGCTTTAAACCAGCTTGGCTTTGAGTTCGAAGTTGTGGCAGAGCAGGTAATTACCTTGACATGAATTTTTGTCTATGATTCTTGTGCTTTTACTCATACGTAGACGATAAGACGTGGACTTTAGAATTCAAAGATCGGGATGAAGTATAAGATAAAGATGAAACGAGGCAGTTGCCGTAGAAATTGAGATGTATCAGCAATTTGTTTTGCATCTTTCTCATAGATGCAAGGGATTTAACCCGTTGCACACTAGATGTTTTGTACCATACCTGTACAAATTAAACTTTCTGGTAGTTATGAAGAAAAATCAGTTTAAACTTGTTTTATCGAAAAAGCTTTTATGAGTATGTACAATTGGCAGAATAAGAACAGAACTCCTTTTTGCTTTCCTTTTCCATTATTAGGAAAACAACGATTTTGGTGCTTTAAGTTGTAATACAATGTAGATCAGGAAGCCTATTCCTTTGTTTCTTTATAGATGATAATATCTTTTTTTATATTCTAAATTCAAACCTAAATGATAGCAATACATTAGGCAGCAAACTAATCTAAGACAGCCATAGTAAAACTCGGGCAATCACAATGTATTTATTTGCAAGTATGAATTGGAAACCTAATGAACTTTTAAAGAAAAATGTTTGCACTCTATGGTCAACATGATTCAATGAGTTTGTTAAAATTTGAATCCATATTATTTATTTGAATATCTAATAATAAGTACAACATATGAAGTAACAATAGCATATCTAGCACTTAAACTTTTTTATATTTATAAGTAACATTTCCATTTATCAGATATTTTTGCACCTTTTCTCTCACCGTTCAGATTACTAATATGTCTATTCGTACTTCCTCTAAAAAAACTTCAAATTCAGATTTATAGTCCTGCTACTTCTACTTTTTGTGCCACAAAAGTATGTAATGTTCAAAAGCTCTAAAATGTGATCTCTTGAATCTTTTTTTTCTTCTTATTTTTTCTTTTTGAGCGTATTGGGTTTGAAAGAGTATCTCTGAATTATGAGGAGCATGACAATGTGGTTCTTGATTTCTGTCGAATTTCTTTTATTTTAAGAAAAAAAGAAATTCAGTAGAAACATGGTATAGAACTCCTAAGATTTGTTAATATCCTGAAATACTTCTATAAAATGTTTCTCTATAATGTCTGACATACTTTTATTATCCTTTGCTTCCCCACTATTTTTGAACTCCTCATCGCAATGACTGTTCATTTGTGTCTAATTATTTTAAATGTTCCAAGGAAGGTGATGCTGCACTTGGTAATGGCGGGCTAGCTCGTCTTTCAGCATGTCAAATGGATTCTCTGGCAACTTTGGACTATCCTGCATGGGGGTATGATTTATATGTTCTGCAATTCATTTGTATGATAATCATGCATATTTCAAGTTATTGCTAGCTTACCCTGAGCTTTTCGTGTTTAATATCTATCTTTTCACAAACTGTTTCAGATTATTATACAATTTATACTTTATACTGATAGATCTGGAATAAATCTCCTATTTGAAAATTATGTGTGCCATTTGGTGATTATAATTGTAAGTTGTAACTAACCTAATCGCAAAAGAAATGATCTTTTCTATGACTAGGAACTTCTTGAAAACTTATATGGACTTGGATTTGTCTGCATAATTTGAACTTGAGCATACCAATAGTTCCATAAGAAGTATATGTACATCATTATTCTTCTGAAAGTAATTGTACCGGGAACATGACCTTGATGGCAACTTTGTTTGAGTTCAGCCAACTTTTTCATCAATCTGACATTTCGACTTCCATTTTGCATAATCTGTAAAGGCCCCTAAATGTCACATTTGCACTTTTTTATTTGCCTTGTCAGTGAAAGTTCCCATTAAAATAATCATACTCAGTGGTGGTACTCATTTTGAGTACCAAATTGCCACATCACTAAAGCATTATTTTACTACACATGTCAATGTCACCCTCTCATTGGTCAACAGAAAAAAGACAAGAGTAGGGGACCAGCCCTTATGTCCCCATGCAATGGAGGACTTTCAAAAAGAAGAGGACCCATTTGAAGGTCCCAAGACACTTCAGCTCTCCATTGGAGTTGCATGAGAACTTTATGAGAGAACAATGTGATGTGAAAATTATTTTAATATTTGTGACTGAGAACAATGTGATGCGCAGCACTTCTTGTACCATCAAGAAAAATTTGTTATTTATAGTTGTTGTGGAAAGTATGAACTATTATAATACTTTTAGCAGCAAGTCAGCAACAGATTTTAGTTCTCTTTGTATCAGCAGCTACAAATTATTATAACTGTAGACATGTTTCTGGGTACATAAAGCTAGAGACACGTTGTTTCATAGAAGATGCCGTTAGGTAGTAGCGTAACACTTCTTTTATAATGAATCATACACATAATGATGATGAACTGAAGCTTAATAACATCACTGCTACAGAAATTGTTGGTCTTATGGTATAATGTATCATATACATGAAGACTAACAGAAACTACATAACACCAATAGTATAAAAGTTGAAGGTTTCTTTGATCTTTACATTGGCTGACACTAGCTAACTAAATTCGGGGTAGTAACTTCTGATTTTGTAGTTATGGATTACGCTACCAGTATGGCTTATTTCGTCAAGTCATTTTGGATGGCTTTCAACATGAACAACCTGATTACTGGTTGAATTTTGGGAATCCCTGGGAAATAGAGCGGATTCATGTAACATATCCAGTAAAGGTTTGCAAGTGACTTTGTCCAAAACTTCCTTACTTTTGTTAACTTTAATCCATTCAGTTGTCAAAACTTCTATGCATACCACTAATTTTGTATCATTATGGATGGATTAGTTTTATGGGACTATTGAAGAGGAAATCTTGAATGGAGAGAAACATAAAGTTTGGGTCCCTGGAGAAATGGTAACCTTGAAATTTTTTTGCACACTGTCATAGTGACATCAACTCAAGTAACTGTCTAGTGTTTTCTAAATCTTAATGAATTGTTTGATATTTTATACATAGCTGGTCTTTCTTGTTGATAGGTTGAAGCTGTTGCTTACGATAATCCTATACCAGGTTATGGAACAAAAAATACCATTAATCTCCGCCTTTGGGCTGCTAAACCAAGTGATCAATATGATATGGTAATTTTTCCTGGAGTTGTATTTAGGTATTTTATTTATTTAGTCTGGGTAAGGGGATATGGACATTATGCTTCTACATTATAACTGTTTTTATGATCTTTTCCTGCAATGCATCATTCACAGGAGTCCTACAATACTGGAGATTACATCAATGCTGTAGTCAATAGACAAAATGCAGAAACTATAAGCAGTATTTTGTACCCTGATGATCGTTCCTATCAGGTACATCATTTTCTTTAGTTAATTAAGTATTTCCTATTTTATGCATTCGAATATGATTTCGTTTCCCTGTATTACTGGGTATTCCTTTATGCTTCTTGATTGGGCTTTGATTAAATAGAACTGATTTTTACCAGGTTAGTTGATTATGAGTAGTGTAGTTTTTTTTCTTATGTCTGAAAGCTTGTATCTTACTTTGTTATGATCTTTTTGAAATGGTACACTTTGTTTGAAGGCTAGTTTACATAAAAGTAGTACGTCACAGTTCTCCAGTACTGGTTTCCCAGAATTCCTTGTATTTTAGAAGCTGAGAGAGGACATAAGAATTGTGCTTCAGACAAATGTTCTTGAGAAAACCAGCTCTTTTACCATGTACACTTTATATGCAATATTTTTCCCGTACTGTCTTGCTACAATTCTGTCGGTCAAATTTTTCTCAATCCCATCTCATTATATGTGATCATCACTTTGAGCTTCTGTTTATCAGGGCAAGGAACTGCGACTCAAACAGCAATATTTCTTTGTATCAGCATCATTACAAGATATCATTCGGAGATTCAAGGATTCTCATAGTAGCTTTGATGAGTTTCCGAACAAGGTTCTTATTTCAATGGATTTTATTTTCAATCAAATATAAATTATTGCATGCATTATATTGGTAGATGATCACATCAACCATGACATGATAATTTTCAGTAGATTTTATTTCTCAATCACGTACAAATCAGTGAACACATTATATTGATTCATGTTTCTACATCTTATTTCAGGTTGCCCTGCAGCTCAATGATACTCACCCATCTCTTACAATAGCAGAGGCCATGAGAATACTTGTTGATGAAGAGCACTTGGGTTGGAATAGGGCATGGGATATTGTTCGCAAAATTTTCTCATTCACAACTCACTCAGTTCGACCTGAAGGATTGGAGAAAATCCCTGTTGACCTGCTTGGCAGTCTACTTCCACGCCATTTACAAGTATGTACAGAAATTTTATAGAATGCATTTACTTTATTTTGCTCCATTTTCATTTCCAAGAAAATGTTGAAAACAGATTTCATTTGCATCCACCACCACCAAACGTTTTTTTTTCTCCTTTGTTCACGGTGAGATTTGGAGCATACAACAATAAAAGTTTCTTTACAATAACTGGATATAAGTTTATCCAGCTTATAAGATAAGACGTGCTTATATGAAAACTTTTATTTTTCAGATTATATATGACATCAACCATAATTTCATGGAAGAGTTGAAAAAGAGGATTGGTCTAGATTATGATCGGCTATCACGGATGTCAATTGTTGAGGAGGGTGCCGTGAAGGTATTTAAGAAAACCATCATAAATTGATAAAAATAATTATGAAATCTCTTGAATTGTTTGACGAAGGAGCTATGACGGTAAGAAAAGCATCACAAACTTTTGATTTCACTATACACAAAATTATGAAATGCATTGAAGTATATAGTTTTTGGAGATTAAACTTGAGTGCTAGGTAACATGAACTGTTGTGTACATAATGTACACAGGTAATGTGGTCTGATTTCTTATTCTAGTTGTCTTTTTCTTCCACATATTTTAGAATTAAATACTATTAAAATTTTGATTCTTTGAATGAAATACTAGTCTGTAAATTGATATAATAAGAAATATGAACTCCAACAATATAACTGAATTTATTTTGTAATTACCACTTCATTTGACAGAGTATCAGAATGGCCAACCTTTCAATTGTTTGTTCTCATACTGTGAACGGCGTGTCCAGAGTACACTCCGATCTAATAAAAACAAGAGTGTTCAAGGTATTACTATCTCTCTTTTTCCCTACTTCATTAATGGTGATGAAGGATGTAGTATAGAATCTTGACCTGCAATTTTCCATGAACTTGGATTTTTTTCTCATTCATGTCTACCAGGACCACATAGATGCAAAAAGAGCTAGCAAGATATTTGGAAATTGAAATAATGGGGTCTTTTTTACCATAGCATTACATTATTTTTAACTAGCTATCCATGCAAGTGTTACATACAGACTGATAGTCTAAGATCTTGAGGTCTGATCATATGGCTTCTCTATGACGCCCACTAAGTAGTTTCTATTGCTGCTCCTTTTTTTTCCCTCGGAGAACAAAACTATCACCAATTCTGTTAGCTGACAATCTTATTTTTGCAGGACTTCTATGAACTTTGGCCTGAGAAATTTCAGTACAAAACAAATGGAGTGACACAGGTAGAAAACATCTTTATGTCTAAAATGTGATCCATTATACCTTTGGTTTTGTGTATTTGGGGTAGCAAATAATGGTGAAAATTTTCTCTATAAAGGCTCTTCATTGTTTTATATTTTATGAGAAGGACATTGTAGCTGGTTATAGGCTTATAGCAAGGTTAATGATTTATCATTCACAAAGAGTTTATCATCCACAAAGAGTTTAGGAGATGAGCACAGAAGCATATAAACAACATAGCCCATGATCCTCGCAGTACTAAATGAAAAGAAGCAAATGGTGTATTGTCCAGTTGGGAAAAGTGGTTCATAATACCAGATATTTAGGCATCTGGATCAAAATTATTTACGAAGAAATGTTTATCAGGAAGATCAAGGAAAATAAGAACCCCTTCAAGGAACCGATTTAAAATTGGGGTTTATAATTTTAGTTTGGGTTTTTATAAATACATAATATTTTCAGGATGTGAACTCTCTTTAGGTATTTAAATAAGTTCTGTTTCCTCTTGTAATTCAAAATGTAACATGGTCCCTCTGATACTGTCCATGGTCTATTTGCAACAACGAATAAGTAAGTCTTAGTTCAGGCTTCTTATATTCTTAGATTACTATTATCTGAGCCCTGTTATTTTTATGTGTTATGCATGTACAATACTAGGAACGTAGTTGTTTGAGATTGACGTGGGTACAATGTGTTTCCTAATTAACTGTTCATTTTCAGCGTCGCTGGATTGTTGTGAGCAATCCAAGTTTATGTGCTCTAATCTCAAAATGGCTTGGAACAGAAGCTTGGATCCGAGAAGTTGACCTTTTAACAGGCTTGCGGGAATTTTCAGAAGATGCTGATCTGCACCAGGAATGGAAGATGGTATTGACTTTGATGTGCATGTAGATGTTCTGGATAATTCATTTACTATTTAGTTTACTTATTGTAGGTCAGGAAGGTTAACAAAATGAGGCTCGCGGAGTACATCGAAGCAATGAGTGGTGTGAAGGTCTGATGAGAAGTTTTTCCTGAACATTTCTTTGGTCTCCTTTCTTTTTTGCTTGCTGCAAAAGTTTAATGTATTATGGGAACTTTCTGGATAAGTTCACAGCATTCGTGTAACTTTCAATTGCAGGTCAGTCTAGATGCCATGTTTGATGTGCAGATAAAGCGAATACATGAGTACAAAAGACAACTGCTTAACATACTCGGCATTATCCACAGATATGATTGTATCAAGGTGAATTATTGTAAGATTTTATCAAGTCATTTCAGTCTAGTAACATTTTGATTGGAGTTTTCTGAAGCATCACCATCCTATATTGCTTACACTATTCTCACTGTGGCAGAATATGGAGGAGAGTGACAGAAAGAAGGTTGTACCACACGTTTGCATTCTTGGAGGGAAAGCAGCTCCGGGTTATGAGATAGCAAGGAAGATTATCAAACTTTGTCATGCTGTAGCGGAAAAAATAAATAATGACAATGATGTTGGAGATCTTCTGAAACTGGTTTGAGAACACTGCATGACTTAGTCATTATTTATAAGCACGTCATTTTTTGCAATAACACAGTCAAAGCTACGTATATAGATGCATGAGTAATTTTTGTTGAGTTGGTTTGCTTTAATGAGACCATAGTAATCATGGATAGGTTTGGTTATAATTCTGGTTTCGCTTTTATTGCAGGTTTTCATTCCAGATTACAATGTCTCTGTTGCTGAATTGGTTATACCTGGGGCTGACCTTTCACAGCACGTTAGGTTTGTGGACTTTGGTGATACAATCTATGGCTTTTGCAATCACTTTCTTTTACTTAGCTGTCTAGTTTTATGTTATATACTGCTCATTTTCAAATTATCTTTTTCCGGTTCACACCACCTACTTCAACAAATAAAGATGCATGCCAGGAAAAATTGGAATATACAACATATACTGTTATGTTTAATATTAGAACTAAATTTAGTGTATACTCATTTTTTTGTCATTTGGCTCTCTAGGCATTGAAGAGTGTATGCTTGGCTTACTTGTACTATTATCTCTAGCATAGTTGGTAAATCTAAGTTCCAACTTGTTTTCTTGAAGAAGTGTTGACGTTATTGCACTGGGTTTGTGCGTGATTTATGTACAGCACTGCAGGACACGAGGCATCAGGAACTGGCAGCATGAAATTTTTGATGAATGGTTGTTTACTATTAGCTACAGCTGATGGATCTACAATTGAAATTACAGAAGAAATCGGAGAAGAAAACATGGTATGTTCTATTAAAATCATGGTTGACAAACCTTTTGTTCATAACTCTTTTTGCTTGCCTCCAACTACTCCTGCAGCATAGGTTCCTGAGATTGGAAGTTAGTCAATTTTCATTAAAAAAATTCCAATCGACTCTTTTGTGGAAGCTCTTATAATAGTGACTTCTGATGTAAACATGTTCTTCTTTCAGTTTTTGTTTGGAACAAAGCTGCAAGACGTCCAAGCATTGCGTGAGAAAGGTGCCACTCATAAAGTGCCTCTACAGTTTGCACGAGTAGTAAGGTCTACTATTCAACTTCACCTCTAAATTTTTGCTCTCTTAATTGTATATACTCATTCCATCTGAGTGCTCATATCAGAGCTCAACTATCAATTGATCATCCATAGGTGTTGAAACCTGCAATTAAACCAGTCTTGTACGTTATTGGTTCTTACGTAATTCTTGGTCCATATGTAGAGCAGTCTTTTACATTAGTCTAAGCTCATAGATTGGAAGTGTAAGGTACCATTTAGTCCATATATAGAGAAATCTGACGAGTCAATGTAACATTTGATGGTGCACATGCCGAGCGGACATGTGAATACACTTATGTGCACAAAGGTCGCACTATTTAGATACATGATTCTATAAGTTGCAGGTAATACGTCCAGTGCTCGTTTAGGATAGTTTGTCTACAATTTCCTTACTCTTTGTCTGTACCATTTTCATTGTTGTCTACAACATCTTTGTGCCCTTAGACTTTCCCTAACCTATAGCATAGCAGCAGATCTAGTTTTTCATCTCACTGCACTTTAAAGAAAATTTGGAGGCATAATCTTGTGATTGTTTACATGACACACGCATGTATATATAGGATGGTTCGTGATGGTTATTTTGGGTTCAAGGACTACTTCAAATCATTATGCGACACCATAGACAGTGGCAATGACTACTATCTACTTGGTTCCGACTTCGAAAGCTACTTAGAGGCACAGGTAATTCAGGTTCTCATGCGAATATTGAAACCAACATGCATGATGTTGATATATATTAAGTTTATTTTACGTATGATTCAGGCTGCTGCTGATAAAGCATATGTTGATCAAGAGAAGTGGACACAAATGAGCATACTGTGCACTGCTGGCTCCGGAAGATTTAGCAGTGACAGAACCATTGATGAGTATGCAAAAATGACTTGGGGTATAGAACCATGCCAATGCCCCTTCTGATCTCTTTTTTCCCTCAACAATATCATGAATAACCAGGTAATGAAATATATTTTTCTCCACTGAATATGGGTATGAAAGGGTTTCAAAAATCAAACCCAAAGTTAAATTGTTTTGTTCACTTGCTCATTTGCATAATCTGTCTAGAGTTGGCAATTCATATCCCAACACGTGTCAGAACACGACAAAAATAAGCGTGTTTAATATTTGAACACGATTATTATATCATATTCGTATTTGCCCATATATATAGCACTCAGTGAACCCCCAACATGACACGAGCACGTCCTTACACGAATTACCATGTCTCCATTAGTATGACCAATCAAGTAATTTGATGATATGACTAGTCAACTAATTTTTAAATAACTTTTTGACCATACAAATATGGTTGACTTTTTTTTGGATTTGACTACTAACCTAGTTCAAAGTTCACTCAGTGAACCAATTCAAACTATCTAATTCAATCTTATTTTTAAAACATTGAGAAAGAGAATTTATTTTAGTTTAATTTGCGTTTTTGTTATATTACAGATATGATAAATACAAATACGATGTTTTATCATTCAACATGAACGTGGATGTTGATTACGAGTTCGAGACAGAAAAATAGTCTCTCGCCAGAAATAAAGTTACAGCTGACTATACGAAGAATCTTCTCAAATCTCATAAAGTTAGAAGTCTGATGCATCAATATATTATAGTTATCAGCCACAATAAAATGTCACGGGGCTTCCACGGAGAATTCTCATTTCTTGAATTTATTTCAGCTTCTCAGTCAACTTTCCTTTGAAATTATAACTTTGGAGGGAAATTGTTTATTTATAGTATTCAATTTTGATAATTCAACTTCTGAGTTGACTTGATTTTATAAAAATATGCACCACTACACATTAGATGCAATTTGGACTTAAAACTTGAAATCTAACGCACATATTTTGTGTATTGGGTCCGATAAAATAGACTTCAATTCAGTTTTGTGTTGTATCAGAATTGTCACGAGAAAAATGTATTTTTGTGTAAGATCAAATTTGTCATGAGAAAAACATAGATCAAGATGAGTAAACTTGCATGAACATACATTTTATATGCAAAACTTGTAACTCCCACCTTACCTTTTTCTACTCAACTTGAATTGCAAATTACCAACTCAATCCTGCAAGGAAAACTGATGGGCTCTATTGGGTATGCTTAAAACTTGACCTGCTTTATTGTTTTGGGTTCATAAATGGATTCGGCCATTTTTTGTGTAAGATATGATTTATCATGAGAGAAATGCAGGTTAAAACAGATAAATTTGTACAAATATGTACACTTTACAAATACTCTCTTTTTGTATGTTAAATTTGAGTTGAGTATTTTCAACACGACTGAAAATACGAAGGAATAATTACTGAAGACTATCATGTCTAATACATCTTTTGCAATGGATTACACTTAACTTTATTTCGTAACTTTGGACTACCCTAAACTTTCAAATTTTGATTCCGTCAGTCCAAATGGACGGAAATGCTCAGAAAAATACACTCTTTCATCATGTGTTGTGCACATGACTTTAAAAAAAATTGAAATGACAATTTTACCCTTCTTCTTCATTGGTCAAGAACAAGTTCATGAATGTTCGTCGGAAACTTTAAACTTTTGCCGGAAACTTCAAAGTTTCGTCAGAAAATTCACTTCCTTTTTGTTCAAACACAAATCTAACACAAATCTAACACAAACTCAACACAAATCCAACACAAACCCAACACAAATCTAAAAACCCAAATCCAACAGAAAACCAACACAAATCCAACA
>JAYMTF010002828.1:0-16928 GCA_036897485.1 Pelargonium nanum | reverse complement strand
GTAAGTCTTTACGACATAGTTTGGATTAATGAGAAGTACTTGCATTCCTCTTCAAAAAAAAAACAAAGTCACAAATGAGGAGAGAATTTGGGTAATAAGAAAAAAATGAGAAAAGATTATAGATATGCTTGCATCAGTTCTAGGAGTGGACCCAAGGCCACTGGGAAGAAAACCAAGTGGCAAGCTCATAAATGAATAAGAGTATTTTTGTCTGACAAGGTAAAAAGGTGTAGATTTATCCTAAACAAGTTTGAATTTATCAACACCCTTTCGCGCACTCATGCCTCAAATCCTTAGCATGAGTATATACAACCACAAAGCCTCCGATATCATCTTCTAGTTTGTACTTCTCCAACAGTTGTAAGCATTAAGAAACATTTTCAAAAGTTATTTACAAGACTTACTTGACCCAACTTCAAGTACAGTCCAACAAGAGCTTCAATTGCAACAACTATCACAGAAGCCCAAACAAAATGTTAGTCAATACTCTTTCCAGCATTGATACTCACTACTCAAATCCAAAAGAGACTAAATAAAAGACACAAATTTCACTTCTAAATTATAAAGTTGGAAAGAGTAGTGACTAGCATTCTATCCACATGTGAGGGCTCCATCCCTAGTTATCCACATGATTATGAATCATGTATGATGCACCTAGCATAGAAAACCTAAGAGCAATTTATTCTAAAATCAAACCATTAATCCAATTTAGTAAAAATGTTTTGAATATTAGTTGCAAGAGGACAATTTGTTTTAAAAGGAAATTATGAATTTCATTAAGAACAATATAGATGACATTCTCGATTACGAACAGCTCTGACATATCACCAAATACCATAGTAACATGATTTACCGATCTTGTATACCCCCACAAACTGTAATATAGTTAATTAAATATTAATAGCAATAGTGATACAAGTAGACCCGCTGCTTGGTCTAACGCAATTTGGTTTGGACATGGTAAATTTAGGAAAACTTGAAAAGGCAAAAAGCTAGGGTGTAGAGGTGGCAAAAGTTAGGGTCGGGTCGGATTGATGAACTTTGACCCTAATCCGACCTTATAGGATGGTCGAGTTTTGAATTCTAATCATAAAACACATTTTGTTTTTGCTGATATACGCGATCCATTTTTTGCGTGATAAACGCAGGCCCAATCCTGACCCGAAACAGGTTGGATTTCCGGTACCGGCGTGTCGGGTCCCTTTTGCCAACTCTACTAGGGTGTGGCTGGCGTGGGTCGGGGAGAGAGAGGGAGAGGGGCCAGAAGCCAAAAATATCAAGTAGAGAGACCCAACCAATCATATCCTTTCCATTTTTATGAGACCCAACCAATCATATCCTTTCCATTTTTATAGGACCTCCTTTTAACATTAATCTATTCTAGTAATTAGGAGCGTGCACTTTCTCTGGTTCCTCCACAACTTGTCTGTTTGGTTTTATTTTTATCGAAGATATTTTCATTATGTTCGAACAAAAAATGATACGTTACCGACACTGTCCAAATTTCACGCGCCCTTGAAATTGCTCTGCTTAGTGCTTCGCTTTTATGGTGTTGGAGTTGTTTGGCTAGTGTGGAATGTGGATCCACACAAAAAAAAAAAAAAAAAAACAACAACTAAGAGAATAAATGCTCTATTTACTGCTATCTCTTTCTCTCTGAAATCTTGTTCGCGACATTTGGGCTCTCCTGTCCTCCACAATGTGCTTGACTGGTCGATTTATATAGTAAGAGATATTTGTATTTTTTTTTCTGGGTTTGTCTCCTTTTTGTTGTTGTGCTACTAGGTTGGTGAAAGTTTCGTTTTTTCTTGTTGTTTTGATTGTGGGTCTGTGACCTTATTTTTCAATTTGTATTCTGAGAGTAGATTTGAGATGGGTTTTTTGAGTACTATATTGGGTTTCTTTGGTTTCGGAATTGGAACCTCAATCGGGTTAGGGATCGGCTACTACCTCTTCATATATTTCCAGCCAACTGATGTGGAGGTCAGTTTCTCTCCCCTTTGTACTCTTTGAGTTCAGTTTCTTTTGCACTTACCATTTTCTGTGTTCTTCATTTTTCCATATTGGCCTGCTTTCTGTTTTGAATTGTTTTGGTTTGTGAATTGTGGGTTCCCATCTGAGTCTGCACAACCATGATTCAATTGCTAAGTTAGTGTGTTAAGTGTCAGTTACATGCATGTATATGAAAAAAAACACAGTAAATTGCTTGTGTTTACAGTCCAATAAACAGTATTCTAACTTGTCAATTCTGCGTTTACAAACTTCTTGACAACTCACATTACAATCCATCCAGAGATTTCCTTCAAACTATGGAACTCTAGATTCTGCTAAGTTTGCTCTAAAACCAAAATTCAAATTGACACGTTATGTATTGTTTCCTCTTTATTTCTTTGTTTTAATTTGACATAAGACTGTTAGTTTGTAGTTCTAGTAGGACTGCAGAATAGTGATTATTTTTTTTGTGGAGGAATTATTTATAGTTGATTATCTAATTGCATACTCACTTGTTGCTATTGTTGACTCACTCAGGATCCTAAAGTCCGTCCTTTGGTTGAGCAAGACTCGAAGACTTTGCAACGTCTGCTGCCAGAGATACCTCTCTGGGTGAAAAATCCTGACTATGATCGTGTATGTTACTGTCTATATTTTTTTATCACAAAAATACAGCCTTTGCAAAATTGTAGTGCTGATTATGATAACAAGCAGGCTAAATTTAGTTTTCTTTTTGTGAAGGTTGACTGGATTAACAAACTTGTTGAGAATATGTGGCCTTATCTGGATAAGGTATTTGTACCCACACTGATGTTTGAAACTTTGTTGCTGGTCTCTGTTTGTGCTCATGAATGAAGCTTTTGCCTTTGTAATGAGTTTTTATCGTTCAAGTTATCCAGGCAATCTGCAAGACTGTGAGGGAAATAGTAAAGCCCATTATAGCTGAGCAGATTCCAAAATACAAAATTAACTCTGTTGATTTTGAAGTACTCTCCCTGGGGACCTTGCCGCCAACTTTTCAAGGTTTATCTCTCTCTCTCTCTCTCTCACACACACACACACACACGCACGCACTTCCCTGTACACAAATGCACCATTTCTTACAACATTGTCAATGTCATCACTTGACAGTTTTGCGCATTCGTATGCAGCTAAGCTAAGAAATGTTTGTCTCACTTTGTGAGAAATGTGGCATGAAGGGATGACATAGTGTAATACACTTTCATCTTTATATCTCAAAGTTGGGACACTAATTTGCTTCTCTTCTTCTTACATCTTGCATCTGGAGTCTGGACAACTGAATTGGACTTTAAAAATGAAAATGTAATGCTTTTCTTAGATAAAAAGTAACTACCTACCAGGGAGTGTTAGGTTTCTTAGGAGGCATAGTTTTGAAATGCTTTCAAACAAGTTTATCCACTTCAATATACTTGTCTAGAACTTGTGAAGCTTTCTGCAACATGTCAGCTCATGTTAAACGATAAGGTGCATTGAACTACCAGAGATGATTACAGGAGTTCTTGAGTTTTCCGACAACCTGTTCATTAGCGAAATGAAGCCTTTCTGCTATCAGTATACGAATAATTGTGGAATATTTTCCATGAAATGGGTTTTCCTTGATCCGTAGCTGTATTCTTTAGACTTTTTGTGTGACTACTTTAGTTATGTTTGCTCTCAGTTCAGATATCTAAAAACTTAATAACATTATTTTTTACCATGTTAATTACATAGATTGTTTGTTTTTTCTCTGTTGCCCCTCAAGTGGAAACAACCTTTCTTTATATTATGTCCCATGTTGTATAAGGTTTTCTTGGTGAACTGCAAGAATTTTTTCTGTTGTACTTTGGGTGTCAGCAAAGACCACAATTTTCATCACCACTTCTTGTTTTCCCATAGCCGTTTTTGTGTGAATGCATGTTCATACATCTCATTCTTCATTTTGTTATATGCTAGGAATGAAAGTTTATCTCACTGATGAAAAGGAGTTGATTATGGAACTAGCTATGAAGTGGGCTGGGAATCCGAACATCCTTGTTGCAGCTAAAGCATTTGGGTTAAAAGCCACTGTCCAGGTAATGCCTTTGATGGAAACCGAAAAAAGAAAAACACAGCTTATCTAGGACACTGGTTATGTTTCCTGTTCCCCAAAGTTTGATCTTTATTTCATTATATTCTCCTGAATTTGTATGAAAAATCTATTTTTCTTGAGTCAGACTTTGCTCGCAAATGAACTTGTGACTTGGGGTAATTTTATTCATTTGCTTGCATTGTTATTCATCCATTTTCTTTACTATATATCTAATGACATTGATACCCCATATAGAAGTTTAATGTATATGCTGTGGAAGAGAATTTGTCTGTAGACTTGAAGCAGTAATAATTGTTGGTATGCTTGTATCAAACAACTAGTAGTGAGAAAAATCACAAAATAGTCATTCAGTTACTATCAGGAAATGGTTACTTCCATTAAAGGTGATTGTCTGAATGATTTTCTGATGCCACACCAAATTGACCCTTTTGGAGGTGGTCGGCCTCTTTCATAACTATATTTGGAGCGAAGACGTGTTAGCAATTTGTAAAAAAAAAACTCTGCCTTGCATAGTGAGAATTTAGAACGCATGGATGTAAAAGCAAACTAACATTTAACATACTAAATTGCAATAGGTAAGAAAGTGGTTAAAAAGTATTATCTGAGGTATAAGTGGTTGTGTATGATTAGTTTCCATGTACAATTTTATTTGGTCAACCTCCATGGAAATCTGTTTTAATATTGGAAAAAACTAAGATGATGTGAGATGAAAGAAAAGAAGAAAGAAAAAAACATTTGTTGTACGGATGTAAAGGTTGGTACATCCAAACTTTTGAAAAATGTGAAGGTGAATTTACTTTATTTATTTATTGTTGAGTAAGTTGGGTTGTGCTAGTTTCATGCATTAATTTCCTTGGGGTATTTCAGGTAGTTGACTTGCAAGTCTTTGCTTCTCCGCGCATCACTCTGAAACCCTTGGTTCCAGCCTTTCCATGTTTTGCGAAAATATATGTGTCTCTCATGGAGAAGGTATGTGTAATGCTTAAAACCTCATGCTTAATTACTTGTACACAAGAATCTTTAATAGTTGCTATATATTTACTGTTACCATGCACTCATGCAGAATTCTGGGGCTTGCTGCCTGTTGCTTTTTTTTTAATAAATTTTTTATGACAAACATATATCTAAGAGGCTATTTTTAATATATCAATAATATATAATGTACAAGTTGTAAGCATGGCAATGTCCTAGATCTATCAGTTAAAACAAAAACTCCAATATCATTGCATGATTTAATTTATCTATAAAGAATTGTTCTCTTGCCCTCTGGTTTTGCAGCCACATGTCGACTTTGGGCTAAAGTTGCTCGGGGCTGATGCTATGTCCATTCCAGGCCTATATAGGTTTGTCCAGGTAATACTTCTACCTTTTTTTTTTTCAATGGATTAAGCCATCATGATCTTTACTTCATTGGTGAGAGGCATATTTAAATGTCGAATTGGATCAGGAATAGCTTGTGCAACACATAGTAGTTTTCTTTGGTGCTCTAATTCTGTAGTTGCTCAAAATAATTTTTACAATGAATTGTCATTCTGAAATTTGATTTTTGTTTGTAAATAACTATGTGAAAGGAGGAGAAAGTGAAAGGGGCAATAACTGCATTCCTGCAGGACATTGAGTGTCCTTAAATTTGTCATGTTTTTTACTTCAGTTTCAAACTTGAAATCAATTTTGATTCACTTTCTTCAGGAACTTATTAAAACTCAAGTTGCAAATATGTATTTATGGCCCAAAGCCCTAGAAGTTCCAATTATGGACCCTACAAAGTAAGTGTGTGCAAGTTTGCTGTATTCTTTCATTTTCACGCAATAACATTGAGCCTCATGTTAGGACTGATACAAATTCTTAAATTGGTAGAGCCATGAAGAGGCCGGTTGGAGTTCTGAATGTGAAGGTTCTGAAAGCAATGAAACTTAAAAAGAAAGATCTTTTGGGGGCTTCAGATCCTTACGTGAAACTAAAGCTCAGTGAGGACAAGCTTCCTTCAAAGAAAACAACTGTAAAGCACAAAAACTTGAACCCTGAATGGAATGAGGAATTTCATGTGACTGTTCGAGACCCAGAAATTCAAGTACTAGAGGTCATCGTCTATGACTGGGAACAGGTATTTCCTGTTGCATTTGAATGTAGGATTGCCTAAACAATATTCGAAGTTGAGGGAGACACCATCACATGGTTTTGCCTCTGTTTAGGATGTCCGTTTCATATTTCTTTTTCTTTGTGTATTACTTGTAGTTTCTTGATTTTTCAGCATGATTGGTAACTGTAATTGGTTCTCCAGTTTTAAGATGGTTGGTGGCTGTCTGAGTGGTGCTCAAGTCTTCCTAGCTGCCAAAGTTTGTATTTTGTTGTTCTCAACCTCTTTGTTCTTTTCTTGCATAGGTTGGCAAACATGAAAAGATGGGCATAAATGCCATTGCATTGAAAAATCTTACGCCTGATGAGCCTAAAGTTTTCACCCTTGATCTACTGAAAAGCATGGACCCAAATGATGTTCAAAATGAGAAGTCACGTGGACAGCTTGTTCTTGAAGTGATGTACAAACCTTACACGGGTGATGACATACCTAAGGAGTTTGAAGATACAAATGCAGTAGAAAAAGCTCCTGAGGGAACACCTGCAGGTGGCGGTTTGCTGGTAGTTATTGTCCATGAAGCTCAAGATTTAGAAGGAAAACACCACACAAATCCATATGTGCGTTTACTTTTCAAGGGGGAAGACAGAAAAACCAAGGTAAATAGTCTCTCCCTCTCTTTTGTCCTAACTATTTTCCTATCAAGTTACCGTGTGGATTTTGGATGCTAGCCTGAGCACAACTCAACTAAGGAGGAAATTTAAAATTTTCTTCTTTTTCAGTAAAAACTAAAAATTCAATTATATAGAAGCTGTTAAATCTTAATCCAGAAGTTAATGGTAATTTATTGTGTTGCCATTTACTCAATGGGATGAATACCGGTGCAGTGGAGATTTTTCTTTAGCTACTTGAAAGTTGAAACAAAGTTGAACGTATAATTTCAAATCTGGAGAATTGGTTGACACAACATTTGACCAACATAAAATTCTGTTTGTTGGAGTGGGTTTAGTGTAATTCTGCGTATATGAACATGTATAAGGGATTTGTGTGCTAGTGTTTGCACGTGCATGAATGCAAGAATCCTGTATTTCGTCTCCCATTCAAGATGCTTGAATGGCATCAATTGAATTTTGTTTGCAAGCTTATAACATATGTTTGGTTATTATATTTTGTTCGATAATGGTCTTGTTTGGCATTGATGCAGCATGTAAAGAAAAACCGAGATCCAAGATGGGAGGAGGAATTTCAGTTCACGCTGGAGGAACCGCCCACCAACGACAGACTTCATGTGGAAGTACTTAGTAGCTCCTCGAGAATGGGCTTGCTACATCCGAAGGTATCCATTTCATCTGTTGTGAATTTATGTTGCCCCTTAAAGATATATCTGATATATAGTACTGAAATTATGAGTTTATGTTGCGCATTTGCCTCATCATTTTCAAATGAGACCCCGACCATGTTTAAATTAAATTCAAATCATTATTTTCCGGTTTTTGGTGATAACTCTGACTATTCCTCATTTCCAGCCGCCTTTTGCACTTGTAAATGCCTATTTCTGATAACTTCTCCTTATGTTTCTCTTTCGTTATGTTGTTAAATCAGGAAACTCTTGGTTATGTGGATATAAGCCTATCTGATGTTGTTAACAACAAACGTATTAACGAGAAGTATCATCTCATTGACTCGAAGAATGGACGCATCCAAATTGAGCTGCAATGGAGAACTTGTTGATGACTTACTTTAGCTTAGTTGGATTTAGCAGCAGATTCACGTTGAAAGCATTATGATTTTTCTGGTTTCTTACACTAAACCAAATTGCTTGCTTGTGTGTGTGCATTGGCTATATAGGGTTTCAGAATTATTATTTCTTGTAAATTTAACATTGATCAGATTCTTTCCCAATGGTTAAATTTCCGCGTGAACAGTTGAATACTAAATGGTGATTTGGGACCAACTTTTTGAGTGATTAATCAAGGGCTTGGTCGGGAACGGGAGTCAACCTCCTTTTGAGCTTGCCAGCACGGACACAAGCTCCTTTCACGAGCAAATTGTTTGCTAATTTTGTACCCGAAAGCTTCTTGTTAGCAACTCCTTCCCAAAGTCATCTTTACCTCCTTTTGGGAAGGAGTAATTGAGTTTTGTTTGAGAGAAAAGGAAGAGAGAGACACAATAATGTTTCACATTTGTCCTAACAAAATATATCTATAATATCTTGCTAGAGCATTGATGCATACAGAGCTCTGATAATAACAAAGCACGTGATTCATATCAACGACAAAGGAAATGGTTCCAAATGACAGGGTAAATATGTGAAATTTTAGAATAAATGCGGAAGATATCTCTCTTCGTTTTGCCCAAAGCGAAAATAGATAACCTTTTTCACGAA
This sequence comes from Pelargonium nanum, assembly GCA_036897485.1. Taxonomy (NCBI): domain Eukaryota; kingdom Viridiplantae; phylum Streptophyta; class Magnoliopsida; order Geraniales; family Geraniaceae; genus Pelargonium; species Pelargonium nanum. The sequence continues at coordinate 8,387 of JAYMTF010002828.1, read as the reverse complement.
AGGAGGTGCCAACATGGCTGGGAAGGAGCATCTATCTCAAAGCTCCGTTTTGGGCAAAAATTAATCAAACAATTAGGGCTTGTTCGGGAACTACATTTTGGCTCATTTTGCCTCCTTTTGGGTTTGACAGCTAGGATATAGCTTACTTCCACAGGAGCTTTTCGTTCGGCAAATTTTTCATTGAAGAGCTCCTTATACACTGTAGCTCTTGTGGAAGGAGCTCTGCACTTCCTTTTGGAAAGGACGCAACATGCCTGCTGTGGGAAGAGAAGGAAGAGAGAGACACACAAAAATTCCTCATTTGCCCTCAACTGTATTTGTTTTGTTGTTGATGATATATCTGTATGTTTGATGATTTTATATTGTTTGAAATATAGATTGAATACCCAGTTTTTACAGAACTATAAGCTATTTTGGGTTGACCCAGTAAAACCTCCATTACACATTAGAGGTCGACCAGTGAAGTAATGTGTAGCATAGAAGGTCGACCCCATATTGCAGGTCAACCTCTAACGTAGTAAGTCAGTTTTGATATGTTGATCGACCTAGAGTTAAGTAGGTTGACCTATAAGTTTTTATTTGTTTCTGTTTATATATGAGATTGAAAATAATGATTTGAGATGGGTGAGTTTAGTGCTTGTTTGGCCCATAGCAATTTTATTTTATTAAAATAATAATATTATGATTCATGGTTATTTAAGGTTATTTTGGTCATTTACAACTTTCAAAATTCATTTCAAAAATATTTTACCAAACAATCTACAGTCTAAAATACATTTTCAAACTATTTTTACAATTTTTTTTTACCAAACAATCATCCAAAAGTAAATGAAATAAAAAACTCATTTACCCTCCTTATACCTCCTTTAACTTTATCTCCTTTTGAAAACTTGAGTTCCCAAACAAGTGTAAGAATTAGCTTTTTCTTACGTGGGCGTGGCCAAAACGATGCAAAATGAGCTTTCTCTAAGTTCTTCCAGTCACTCATTTTTAAGACCTTTCATATGAAATTGGTTTGGATTTAGGCTGGACACATATCTCCTTAGAATCTAATTACTAACCAGCAAATTACTGGTTTCTTTTGTTGGCTCATATTTTGTGTTTCAAGCCTCAGACAAGTGGGGATGTGAAGCTGGAATAGCTAGAGTTGTCACTCTTCACTCAGTCCTGGATGTGACCTTGTGCCTACAAACACACTCAATTTGATTGAACACTGTATTCTTCTTGTTCTATCTGAAAATTATTCTTCAGTTCAATCTTCTCCATCATAGCTTGGTTGATCAAACATTTCTTCATACTATAGTATATAGTACCATTGCTGCCTCATCAATCAATCATATTTCCAATCCCAATTCCCAAAGTTAGAGAGAGTAGTAAAAAAGAAAGGTGTTTGGCTTTACTAAAAATAAGCCAAAGTAGGCTATCATTGCAACTCCTATCCCATCTCTAGCTTTCCAACTCTACTCTGCTCTCTCTATTCCCTTCTTCAAAAGTTAGATTCTTTCATTATTTGATTACTTGAAAAGAAAGGAAGAAAAAAACTGCCAAACCTATACTACAGCACAAGTGCCCAACAATTCTTTATTGTTTTGGTGCAACCTTGTTGGTTCAATGAAGAAGCCCTTTTGCTTGGTGCCTTACATTGTGCCTAAATGTCACTCACCCACAAGTGATTGCATGGTTTACTTTTTACTTGTAGCATTAGCATATAGCATTTCAAATCAATTGGTCATACTGAATTTCAGGAACACAATATATATAATTTATGGTTTTTGCATGTTATTTTAAATCTTTATCTTTTTTGAATATTTTTTATCAGTCGAGCTATACAATATGAGATAACTCTTCATTTTTAACCAAAAACCCCATCACATAATATCAACAAGGTTCAAATGACGTGTTCCTAATCTTCGATGAAGTGTCTGAAGCCCCAAGGAGCGCTGAGGACTCTCATAAACATATTCAATACCCCGAGTAACCCTCCACGCCATTTCGAAGGTTCTCCATCTCTTCAAACTCTTTCAACAACATCTCAAAGGCATCGATGCCCTAGGAGTAGGACGTTATCCCGTGCAATAGAGGTTTCTAGGATTTCCATCATACGCTCTCGAACATAAGGGTCGTACAAAAGCACAACGACTTGTCCAGGGCCCACGCACGGCGTGCTCAGAAAGCAAAGACCTAGTTCTCAAGACTTGAACCATGGTCATAACGCTACCCCCACACGGTAGAGCCTCCTAGGGGTGTCGACGCACACCTCGGCGCACGAGGGATGTATGAGAACTGTCAACCACACTCGACGTCCGTGAGTAGCGTGACCAAAAGTCAGAACTCCAAGTCACTCAGGTGGACCCCTCTTCACTATCGGTCAATCACGCATCGACTCGTGGCACAAGTTTGCGGTTAGTATAATTACCCTCTCATAGCAAGAGGAGGGGGATATTGATCCTCTCATTTTACTTTCTAACACATGAACAAAACGACAAAAATCTAGTGTGCCCGCTTTAACTAAAAAAATAGGCGCATAAATCATATATATCCGCACTAATTTAAATAAATTTGGTGAATGTTGAGTATGAGTAGATAACTCTTTCACTAAATTCGTGTCTCTTCCTGTATGACAGAATATAGATAACATTAAGCTTACTTGATTGTTATTAGTTCTAGATGAGCTATTATCCAATTCCAAAGAGGTTTTACTCTCTTGCAAGCAAGAAGAAACCTTACTTTATTCTGCAAATCACTCATACACCTATATTCATATATGCTATCTTATGTTGATTCTTCTAATGCAACCCACTGAGTTAAAAACCAGAATATGAATTTGTTCCTTCCACTTACTTATTGTGGATTATTGCTGGGCAACAACAGAATCAATTCTTATTCTTTCTTTGTTGCCACAACTTATATGGTTACTGAATTAAACTCCATATATTAATAGAGTACCTAGAACAATTTTCCATATATCCACTTAATCTATAATATATTTCTTTCAACAAAAGAGAAGAGGTGCATATATTAAAGCTACTTTGTTAGAAAAAGAAGTCCAAGAGAAGCATTTTAAAGCCAAAAGTCCAATGTTAGACTTGTTTTGTTTACTCTCTGCTCTTTACTACTGGATTTAACATGTCTTCTACTCCTTCCTCTGTGGAATTATGGACCATTTTTATTGTTGTTGATATTCGGATTATTTAGTAGTGTATGGTTTTGATTCGTTTTAAGATCAATTCTATTCAATTTGTAAATGCTTTTTTTTTTTGTGTGGGGGACAGATTTGGTGTATAATTTTATTTTAGTGTATTTTATATAGATTTTTTTCGGCCTAACATTTTTTGCTCTAGCTACAAGAAGATGCACCATAATAAAATTTTATTCAAACCCATCTTAATCATTTTGTGTGCGCGGATGCATGCACGGAGCCATGCCCGGTGTGTTGCGTTAAGGCGAGACGAAGGCTTGTGAGCTTTGCGGAGGTAGATGGTCGAGTGTTGGATAAATATCGGATATGGTTAGTTGATAAAAAAATTTCACTTCACGAAAAAGTCACATGTCCGTCATATAACACTAGTTAGCAAAAAAAAAACCATAGTCGGTTTCTTATAAAGCCACACCACAGTTTGTCGGTGATAAAACTAACTGAGAGTTAATCAATGTACTAAATTAGATTGATTTACTCAAATCGCATACTAAACTAAGTATTCAATCTTTTTGCATACCAAAATAAACAAATGAAACTTTTAAACCTACTTAAATAACCATTTTCACTTAATAATAAGCTTTCATATGTACCAAAATGATCATTTTTATATTCTAAAACTCATTGAATATAAATTTATCAAACAATGACTACTCATTTGAAGACCAATAAAATGAAAATCAGTGATAATTCTGAGATACAAGATAAGAGAAGCCCTACTGAAATTACCATTTTCACTTAATAATAAGTTTTTGTATGTACCAAAATGATCATTTTCATATTCTAAAACTCCTTGAAAATAATTTTATCAAACAATGACTACCCATTTGAAGACCAATGAAATGAAAATCCTGTGATACAAGATAAGAGAAGCTAGTGATACATATTACAGGTACTACTAGTAAACAAAACTGAGGGGTTGGTGTAAGAACCATTTGACTAGAGGCCCACAACTGATCGATCAAGTTTAATGAGGCGAAAGAAGAGTACAAAAAGAAGAGTAGACTTTCAGCTCTACGCCAAATGCCAATAGAGTCAGATTCAAAAGGTGTCAGTACCTCTAATCCATGGGAAAAGACACTCTCGACCTTTGCTCTCTCTCTCCACTTTAACTTTGCGACGTCGTATTACCACCTCTCTTCTGCAGACATCAAACGACACCGTCTAATATCTCGCCGTACCCTGACTGACACACGAGAGCTCACAAAACACAGCAAATATCACCATGACTCTGCCATTCAAAGATCACGCCGTCAAAAACACACACCTATCAGATGCGTACAAACCAAGATCCTCCATTTAACACCGTCAGTTTTAACGCCCGACTCCAAAGGCAAATATTGTACTATAGCAGCACAAAGCTCCGTCTCGTCACCGTCAAATCCGTAACGCCCACCGGTAGGCCCCACAGTAGTGCCTATCTCCTAGGACATGCCATCCTCATGCAATTGCAACTCTACACTCTCTTTCCGTATTTCTTTATCAATTTATTTTTTTATTCATTCAAGTTTGATACTGTCGGAGGCTTCGATTCCTCCATCTTTTACAAATACATTGTGCCATACATAATTTTCCATCACAATCCTTCCGAAAATGAGGAATTTTCCGGGTCGATTTTCGATTTTCTTGCTCTTCTTCTCGGCGAGCTTCGCTTATAGTGATCTGGAGGTGCTGATGAAGCTGAAGACCGCCATGAGAGGTCCTCACGGCTCGGGGCTTGATGATTGGGTGCAGAACTCGTCGTCTACCTCCGCGCACTGCTCGTTCTCTGGAGTATTGTGCGATGAAGACTCCCGCGTGACCTCTCTCAATGTCTCATTTGTTCCTCTTTTCGGCTTCCTTCCGCCGGAGATTGGGCTCCTCTCCAGGCTCGTCAATCTCACCGTTTCGTCTGACAACCTCACCGGGAAGCTCCCGGCGGAGATTGCGAAGCTCTCATCTCTCAGATTCCTCAACATTTCAAACAACGTGTTCAGCGGGAACTTTCCCGGGGAAATAGGGATGCCGGAGCTGGAGGTGTTGGACGCTTACAACAACAACTTCTCCGGTCCGCTTCCGGTTCAAATTGTGCAGCTGAAGAATCTGAAGTACCTCCATCTCGGCGGGAACTACTTCTCCGGGGAGATTCCAGAAGCTTACTCGGAGATTGAGAGTTTGGAGTACCTGGGCTTGAACGGCAATGAACTCTCTGGGAAGTTTCCGGCGAGCCTAGCTCGGTTGAAGAATCTCCGAGCAATGTACGTTGGCTACTTCAATAACTACGAGGGATCGACCATCCCGCCGGAGCTGGGATCGTTGAGCTTGCTCCAGGTTCTCGACATGGGTAACTGTAACCTCACGGGTCAGATTCCTCCCAGCTTGAGTCAGTTGAAGAATTTAGATTCATTGTTTCTTCAAATCAATCGGCTAACGGGTCTTATACCGCCTGAGCTCTCCGGATTGACTAGCCTGAAGTCGCTTGACCTCTCTAATAATTACTTCACCGGTGAGATACCGGCGGGCTTCTCTGAGCTCACGAACTTGACACTCCTCAATCTGTTCAGGAACAATATGTTCGGCCCAATCCCGGACTTCATCGGCGAGCTTCCGAACCTGGAGGTGCTTCAGATATGGGAGAACAACTTCACGTTCGAGCTACCGGCCAATTTAGGACGCAACGGTAAGCTCAAGCTGTTGGACGTGTCGATAAATCATCTCACCGGGACGATTCCTCGGGATTTGTGCAGGGGCGGGACCTTGCAGACGCTGATACTCATGGAGAACAACTTTTTCGGGCCGCTCCCGGAGGAGCTCGGTGAGTGCAAGTCGCTCACTCGGGTCCGGCTCATGAAGAATTTTTTTAATGGGACGATTCCGGTTGGGTTGTTCAATCTTCCGCTGGCCAACATGCTTGAGTTCGACGACAACTACTTCTCCGGCGAGCTTCCGGCGGAGATGTCGGGGGATATGTTGGGAATCCTCACCGTCTCAAACAACTGGATAACTGGGAGGATTCCTCAGGCGATCGGGAGGTTGAAGAAATTGCAGTCTCTGTCCCTGGAGATGAACAGGTTTACTGGGGAAATTCCTGGAGAGATTTTTAAATTGAAGAAGCTCACTACTCTCAATATGAGTGAAAACAACCTCACCGGAGAAATTCCGGCGTCGATTTCCGATTGTTCTTCTGCCACGTCCATTGATTTGAGCCGAAACAATCTTTACGGCGGGATCCCTAAAGATATTGGTAATCTTAAAGTTCTTAGCATTCTCAATTTCTCGGGAAACCATCTCAGTGGCCCTATTCCAATTGTGATCCGATCAATGACAAGTCTCACTACACTCGATCTTTCCGACAACAATTTGTCCGGCAGAGTTCCCACCGGCGGCCAATTCCTGGTGTTCAACGAGAGCTCATTTGCCGGAAACCCGGGCCTCTGTTTGCCGCATCATTTCCCATGCCCTGGCCTGCAAATCATGGGTGAAGGGAGGGGCAAGAAACACGCGGCATTTTTCGGCCCAACAAAAGTGATTATCACAGTGATCGTACTGGTCACCGTTCTGCTACTTATAATCCTCACAGTTTACGGAATGAGGAAGAAGAGAATCCAGAATTCGAAGGCGTGGAAGCTCACAGCGTTCCAGAGGCTCGATTTCAGAGCAGAGGAGGTTCTCGAATGCTTGAAAGAGGAGAACATAATCGGAAAAGGCGGTGCAGGGACCGTGTACCGCGGGTCCATGCCGGACGGCGTGGATGTTGCGATCAAACGGCTGGTCGGGCGAGGCAGTGGACGGAGCGACCATGGCTTCTCCGCCGAGATTCAGACGCTGGGACGCATCAGGCACCGGAACATAGTGAGGCTGCTTGGATACGTCTCGAACAAGGACACCAACTTGTTGCTGTACGAGTACATGCCCAACGGAAGCTTGGGGGAGCTGTTGCATGGATCCAAAGGAGGCTATTTGCTCTGGGAGGCGAGGTACCGGATCGCTGTGGAAGCCGCCAAGGGTCTCTGCTACCTTCACCATGATTGCTCGCCGCTGATCTTGCACAGAGATGTCAAGTCCAACAACATATTGCTGGACTCCGATTTCGAAGCTCACGTCGCGGATTTCGGGCTCGCCAAGTTCTTGCAGGACTCCGGCGCATCTGAGTGCATGTCCTCCATTGCCGGCTCCTATGGTTACATCGCACCAGGTGTGTCAATTGATACCAATATTTGAATTTTGGAGGGAATGAAATAATCCCTTTGAAAATTTTGAATTGTTTGATAAATTATGTAAAAGGAATGCCGTGAGGTGATGTCGTGTCATTAATTATAACTCATATGTGTCTTAATGAATTTGTGGGTGCAGAGTGTTCCGGCGGTTTCATTTATTTTATAAAGATTGAGATTTCTGATACTCTTATTTGTTTTGGTCTATACAGAGTATGCGTATACGCTGAAGGTGGACGAGAAGAGCGACGTGTACAGCTTTGGAGTTGTGCTGTTGGAGCTGATAACTGGGCGGAAACCTGTGGGTGAGTTTGGGGATGGGGTAGACATAGTGAGATGGGTGAGGAAGACGAGGTCGGAGCTGTCTCAGCCGTCCGATGCGGCTTCAGTGTTGGCAGTGGTGGATCCTAGGCTCACTGGGTACCCACTGAACAGTGTGATACACTTGTTCAAGGTAGCTATGATGTGTGTTGAAGATGAGAGCACTGGTAGGCCAACCATGAGGGAAGTGATCCACATGCTGACCAATCCTCCCCAGGCAGCTCCCAGCCTCATCAGTCTTTAGCTTACTAGTACTGTTTCTGAATAATAAGGCATAATAGTCATGGTGCAGTAATTTTTTGTAACAAAAATGATATGGGCAATGGGCATGAATGTGGGTGTCTATATAAACTTACAGTAGAAGAAAGGGCCGGACAAACAAGCAGCTACCATGGTAGAAATTGGGTTTGTGGGGTATGTGGTTGGTTGTTGAGTATTGTAAGACGTCGGTTTCTAATTTGTGTTTTTGTTTATTTGGTGCATCAGGTTGTGTTAAGAGCTGTTTATTGTGCTGTGCTTAATTGTATATAAGATCCAAACGCTATATTACCGTTTACTGTGGCATTATTGCTAATTGCTTCTTTCTTATGATCAATGTGTTTTGTCTTTTGTTTTAGTGCTTGTTTGTTAACTCAGCACCCTCCTTAACGGAGTGCCACGGAGGTGCCACGGAGGAA
>JAYMTF010002827.1:0-16931 GCA_036897485.1 Pelargonium nanum | reverse complement strand
TTGGTTCGGTTTGACCTCAATATTTTTTTATGACGGTCACACTTTTTAGTAAACCACTAGTAGTAGTTTGATTTGAAAATTAGAAAAAACTGACCAAACCGATCGCCGACCACCCCTACTAGGGATATACTTTTGTCCACCTAAGACTAGCTCGTGTCAGGCTAAAAGCAAGTTTATTCTCTCTCACCAAAAATAGAAGCTCTAAATTGAAACTTGATGTTTATACAAAAACGTATCATGTTCACCATTATAATTATTTCCACGTCAGCGCTATGTGTATAATAAAATCATTATTTTATTATTTTGAAATGACACATCAACGTCATGTCAGCAAAATTAACGGTAAGTTAAGTTCGACTAAAGACATGGACTATATTGATCCATAATATTAAATTTCAAGATTATGGCTTACTAAAATTTAGGTATTAGACCGGTAACTTTTTACAAGCTCGGAGACATTTTTAACTTTTAATCCTTTCCATTTATAAGGTCGAACGAAATTGATATATAAATGAAATCATTATAATTCATTTATATCCACCAATTTATTGACCAATGATACGTCTGAAAAATATGTGACCACACTAAGAAAAGAAACAATAATTGGGTGAGATATATGCATGCATAGTCCATACCGATAGCATCCATAACTTTAATAAGCAAAACGTTTGGCTGCCACAACAAAGGACGTTGGCAATGGCAGCTTCTACTATTTATTGTTTTCCCACCTAATTTTACTTTGCAACCGACATTCAGGAGTACGTGGACCACCCATTTCCAATTATTAATTATCAGAAAATATCAACCATTTCCATATATATACACCATGCAATATTTGAAATCAACAATTTTCTTTTTCACACCACTAAGTGAAATCTCAAATATATGTCCAAAGGATCACTTTAGGTGTGAGAATTAAGATCTCAAAACAAGCTTGAGGAATGAACGAATAGTCGAAGAACTTTGAGTATGTACAAAGATGTCGATGAATGTTCAAAAAAACACGAAGGAGGCTTGCGAGTTTCTTGTGTACTTCAAATGATGTAAATGTGAAAGTAAAAAAAATATTATGAACATTTTTATATTTGGTGGAGGCATCTATTTATAGGTCTTCATTTACCAGACAAGGTAGTGCGATATGATTGGTCGAGAGTTTTGAGGGACCACATGTGATCTTTGTTCTTCTTCTCAGTTAAATGAACCTTCCATCTTCTAAAAGCCCTTCGAGCTCCGCAGATAGAGTGGAAAATACAAGTGAGTTCGTTGAGGGAGGACCTTGAAGGAAAAACCTTGAATAAGCTCCTTAAGGTGGCATTTTAAGGAAATGATGTTCCAAAAAAGATGCATTGCCTTTGTGGTGATGTATGCTCCAAAAGTGTCTTACGGGAGCATGCTCCGCGAAGTCTTTTGGTGCGGAGGAGAATGTTCAAAAGTGCTTTTCTAATGCACTTGCTAGAGATTGGAGTCAGAAATCCATTGCTCATGACCAAAGAGATTTCCCAGTATAGGTCAACCATCTCAGTTGAGATCCAGAGTCAGGCTGCTTAACTGTTACGTTGTCATCTGTCCAACTGATCACTTGTGCATCCAGATCACGTGTCAGTTCAAGAAGAAAAACAAAACAAGTTGGGGCTTTGAGAATGAGGTTTGCTAGATCTTTGGATTTGAGAATGAGGTTTGCTTGTTGCTTGACTCTTTCTTCTGGCTTTTGGTACGTGAGATGCCTTTGATTCATATAAGTTGAATTTAGTTCATATACTTTGTTCAATTAAAAATTCAGCACGGGATCAGTACATTAAACGCAGTGGCAGAGTCAGGAAATTGATCAAGAGGGGAACAATTTTTTTTCAAAAATATTTGATTTGAATAATTAAAATGAATAAATAAAAAACAAAAAACAAAATGGGTTGGGTTTTCCGGGTATATGTTTGGTTTGGGCTTTATTGTTATGAGTTTTCTATTGAGTTGGGCTGCAAGGTTTGAACTAAAGCCCTAGGTATTTGGGAAGGGCGCAGTTACCATTCTGTAGTGTTCGTTGGAATTCAATTCCCCCAGAGATAAAACTCGAAGAGAATGGGAACAATACAAAGATAAATTTTACTCTGTGGGATGAGGACAAAATAGTGTCATTTCCCGCATCATGCATGTCTCGTGACCATTCCTATATTCCTATGTGGAATAACAAATTAAATTAACTATATGAAATATGGTTTGTGTCTCTCTCTTTCTCTCTGCCATTTTGAGAGTTGATTCGGATTTTTGTTCCGTTACGAATGCTCTTGATTTAATTAGAGTGGCGGGAATTTTTTTGATTTGCATATACCCAAATGCGGTCTCTCTCGTTGAGATAGCGAACTCTTGCTTTGATAGTAAGATAAGGTTTTATTAGAGTTTGCATAATTGCGGGATAGATTCGTGATAGATTTTTTTATTGGTGTGCGCATAGGGCAACATGAGGCGGTTGCAAAGAAGATGGTGATTTGGTTTGAGTTATCAGATCAACCTGCGAGTTTGCTATTGGATCAGACGGTATACACGATGGTGGCGAGGGGCGGTTGGCAGAGCACTCTACGTGGTCGGCTTGAACTTCATGTGCAATCGTTTTTAATTGTTCGTACTTTTCAGACTGGAGGGCAGGATACTAGTTCCTTCAACTTGACTGTTCAAGTTGATGGGGCCCTCCGTTTGATTATTCATGGTGTTTTAGCCATTGTGGCTCATGTCAACTTTTTATTTTCTGGTTGGTTTGCAATCAAATGTCCACGAGTTAGTTAAGTTTTCGGTTTCTTTGTCAGGCTTGTTTGGGTGGATTGATTTTCTAACCCCCTATCTTTTCTAAATAATTATCTTTAAAATTATGGGTAATTACCGATAGACCTCATGTGCTTAACATCTTTTTCATCTGGCACCCTTAAATTTTAAGTGTGAACTTTGGCATACCATGTATTCCTAACTATTGTAGCCTTCACTCTTCCAATCGCTCCCTCTGATAATCGAAGACACACCTGAGGCTAACCATTTTGACACTTTTCCATCCAAAAAGACATGCATGATGCGGGAAATAACACTTTTCCCGTGAGCGGAACAATTTGAGAGTTGATTAACCATTGAGAGTTAATCGAAACAATGCCGGCGAGAGCGGGTCTCCTTGCCGAACACCCTTAAATGCTAACCATTTTGACACTTTTCCATCCAAAAAGACTAACGGTGCAACAATTTGAAAGTACATGTTATGTCAAAGTTCACACTTAAAGTTTAAAAGTGTCAGATAAAGAAAAATGTTGAGCACATGTGGTCTATCGGTAATTACCTCTTAAAATTAAGAGGAAAATATATTAGGATGGAGCATGTGGTAAGGCAAGTGAAAATGAAACGAAACGGAGGCTGATGATGAGTCGGGTTTGCAGTAAAATTTGTCAATTTTGGTATTATCGGGAATCTGGAAACACAAACACAAACACAAACTCTGTTCTCTTACGTGGTTTCATTCATCAGCTTCTCCGAAATCCAATTACTGTTTTTGTGCTTTGACTTTTCGATTCAACAACCAGATTTACGAACACACATCTCCATTCCATTCTTATGTTCCTGTTCTATTGGCCACACATGGACATGCAGATTTCTTCTCCTTCTACAACAAACCCAGAAAACCCATCTCTCCATATCCAAATTTCTCCTTCTCATTAGCTCCTCTGCTCTGGTCCGCCTTCAGAGACCAGGTATTATTACCCAACAACTATCATTTTTTGTTTTATTTTTTCGTGAAACGATTTGATTGTTGTATGTAAGTTTTGGGTTCATCGTTATATTTATTGGGTTTGTTTTGTTTCCATTGTGCTTAATATTTGCAATTATAGTCATTTTGTTGGGGTTGTTGTTTGGCATATATCATCAAATTTTGGGGTATCTCAAAGATTGAATTTTTATGTGATATTTGTTGTGTGGAGTGTTACTTATTGGTTCATGCTCTCAGTGAATTGTTTGGTTTTTACTGGGGTTTGAATTCAGAGTAATTGAAGGAGAATGTGAGGAAGTAGGTGAGAAATGGACGTCGATAGCTAAAAACTAGAACCTGTGTGTTTTTAGGAATCCTTACAAGTTTTGTAAGCATTTTCTTAAGAACCAAACAGAGTACTGGATAAACATTCATGTGGGTATGTTAGTTGAACAGTTAGTTAATATTAGTCTTTGTTTCTGAATCTGTACTGGGGTTTTTGATTCAATTGCAAAATGAAAATGTATTTGAAATATGGTTTAAGGCAGAGGCTTCAGCTTTACTTTATTGACTAATGGTGCCCTTGTTGCGGGAAGAGAAATGGATTGTTTATGGTTTGAGGAGGATAAAGAATTGAAGTTCAAGAAATGTTAAAGCATAAGTTTCAATTGCAAAATGGAATTGTATATAAAATTATGGTTCAAGGCAGTTGCTTTAGCCTTAATGTATTCACTGATGGCACCCTTGTTGTGGGAAGGGAAATGGGTTATTTATTATGTAAGGATAAAGAATTGGAATTGAAGTTGAAGTGAAGAACTAATGCATTTTTTGGTGGATCTTGGATGACAACAACAAAATCAGGTTGAGGTTTTCAATAGTAGGAAATGTCCAGATAAACAAAAAGAAGATAATAGGTTATTCCTAGGTTTGTCACACCGAGGTAAGTTTTGGAGTAGGAGAACAGGTTCAAAACTAGCATGGGGATGCTGACAGAGTTTTTAGGAGCACAATTGCATCGGATTAATAATTTTAGCTTACGTATTAATTAAAATTTAACTTAGTCGAAATAACATGCTCAGCTAGAAACTAATGCACATTACAGCAGTCTTAAAGTAATAAAGTGGGGTGGATTCTACAAGGGAATTGCATCCAATTGGAAAGGATGTAGCAAAGCAGTGCTTGGCAGGCTGGCAGCATATTATTTGGGTATATGCTGTCATGGACTCTACTTTGTGTTGTCTTTAGGATGAAAATTCTTTGTTAGGACTGAAGTCTGCAAAGGTTACTGGTTGCACAGAAAACCCTTTCAAAATTGTAGATAGGATAAAAACCACATCAGATGGTCTCACCTAATCCTTCATAGTGTTATCATCATTTTTACATTTGAACTTTAGTCAACAGTACTGCTCAAGAACAGGTTTCTGTATTGAAGTTGAGTGAAACTTTTAGGAGTTATTCAGATTTCAACGATAGTGACTAGTTTATACTCTGTGAGTTCAAGTTTCGAATTTGGATGCAAGTGCTAGAAGTGTGGTATATCAATACAGGTTTCCATGCTTAAAGTCTACCGAATCCTCAGCAGCAAGTCATGCCAACAAACAAATTTTTTTAACTGCAGGTTTAGATTCAATATTGAGTGTTTTGAGACCAATTGCTTTTTCCTCACATAAGGCTACACATATCATCACCAAGATTGAATAAAGATTGAAGATTATAGTACCTATTGATACTAAAAAAACATCAGTCATGGAAACTTTATGTAGTTTGGCTGTGGCTGGCTAGGACCTAACATGTGGTGTTCTTTAATATGGCTGTATATATGCATAATACACACATATAGCTACTGACATTATAAGTGATTCTAGAGGAGGAACTATCAGCTTTCACTGCTTTTAATTTGATTGTTTTGGCCCAATATTTTATTACCATTAAGTAACTTTGAGGTACTTTAATGCAGTGCATCTTTAGAGTAAAAGGTTCCTTACAGTTCCTGAAGGAATGGAAGTTGTTGGGGCCTTCAAATCTGATAAAGAATTAAAGCACCGCCCTTTGACTCCTTTGAGGCTTTTGAGGGGTCTGATATGTTTAGTGGTGTTTCTTTCTACTGCTTCTATGTTGCTGCTATATCTTGGCCCTGTTGCAGCGGTCATCTTGCGGTTTTTCAGTTTGCATTACAGTAGGAAAGTAACAGCCTTCTTCTTTGGTTCTTGGCTAGCTTTGTGGCCCTTTCTATTCGAAAAAATAAACAAGACGAAAGTGGTTTTCTCTGGAGATACTGTTCCAGCCAGAGAACGTGTGTTGCTTATTGCTAATCACAGAACAGAGGTTGATTGGATGTACTTATGGGATCTTGCATTGCGGAAAGGGAGACTTGGATACATCAAATATATGCTTAAGAGTAGCTTGATGAAACTACCAGTTTTTGGGTGGGGATTTCACATTTTAGAGTTCATTTCAGTGGAAAGGAACTGGAATGTTGACGAACGAATCTTGAATCAAATGCTCTCAACTTTTACAGATCCTCAGGATCCCTTGTGGCTTGCAATTTTCCCTGAGGGAACTGATTATACGTAACTTATCTTCCTGATTCTTTTCATCTGCATTCATTGCCTTATAGATTTTTATTCGAAACCAATATCCTATGGATTTGAAGTTGCCATAGTTTGTCCAAAAATTACATTTTTTTTAGAGTAACCCTACAAGTCTTTGTATGTACATTTATAGTGCATTTGCTAATATTTGGTCCATTTAAAAACTCTTTTTTTTCTTTCCATGTACAGGGAACAAAAATGCAAAAATTGTAAAAAGTATGCTACTGAAGTTGGGCTTCCAGTACTAGAGAATGTGCTGCTTCCAAAGACAAAAGGCTTTTGTACTTGCATGGAAATACTACGCTGTTCCTTGGATGCAGGTACTTTCCACATCCTTGTTCCATTAAAGCCTATGTTGTGCATTTATCTACTGTTGCTGTGGTACCTTTTGTACCAACATTGACTCTTGTAATTTTAGGAAGATAGTACTTAAAAAGAGCGACCCAGTGCACAAACCGTCCACCATTGTAATACAGTTATGATAATTGTAAATACGATTCCTTGGAAGGTTATGAAATGTAATGTAATGTTTCTTGACTCTCTTACTACAAGGGGTAGGACAAGGAATGCTTAAAGGAGAGTGAAATGACATTATTATATGGGATATTGGAATCATAGTAATTTAGTTCATATATTGCACTTAGAATCTGTACTTCACATCCTCTTTCCAATAGTTTCTAACATTACAAACGAACTGCAGTTTATGATGTGACTATTGGATACAAGCGTCAATGCCCTACATTTTTGGACAACGTGTTTGGCGTGGATCCTTCAGAAGTTCACATTCATGTTCGGCGTATCCCAGTTTCAGATATACCAGCATCTGATGATGAGGTTAGTACTTGGCTAATGGAGGCATTTCAACTGAAAGACACATTGCTGTTCAATTTCAAATCTCAAGGCCATTTCCCGGATCAAGGAACCGAGCAACAACTTTCAACAATGAAGTGCTTCCTGAATTTTGCGGCTGTGATCTTAATGACAGTAATATTTGGTTACCTTACATTGTTTTCATCCATTTGGTTTAAAGTGTACATAGGTATAGCATGTGCATACCTTGCTTTTGCTACACACCTAAAATTCCAACCATCACCACTTCTAGACTGTCTTAAATCATTATATTGTAAAAAAACCATGTAACTATTACAGTTGCATACATAATGTTCAAGTTACAGATGATAAACCATTCATTTATGACAAATCTTGCAGCCTTAAGTTGTTGCTTGTGCTTTCAAAGTTGATGACAATTTTGGGAGTTTGCAGTAGATGCATATATTCTTGAATTCCATGTATTATGTTTTCTTGGTAAAGAAATAAAGAGATAAAGGTCTCCATGAGCATGAAATTAGGACAAAACATAATATGTATACACACACACACACATAATTCTTTTAGTTTTTCTCTTTTCTTTTTGCTGATTGAACTAAGATACTTGGAGAAGCATAGGAAATACATGAAATAAAAACAAAGCTTTTCTCATTGGATTAATGGCCTTTGGCCTTTCTGTTCTCTCTTACATCAACAAACATCTCTTCTCCTTTTTCCTTCTCATACATTTTCAGTTTCTCTACAAACAGGTTTCCCATCTTTGAGAACACCCAAGCCACCACTAGTTATGGTTCCGTTCCCCGCTGCTGCGGCCGCCCGACCACGGGGAAGGAAAATCCTCCTAAATCTAGGGCTTTTGCAATATGTGCCCCCACCCTTCTACAATGAACCAACCACCCCCTAGAAAATAAAATTACAAGAGCCCAAAATTAACAAAAATATATTTATATTTAGAAGAGAGGGCTAAAGCTGTGCCTATATTTTACAGACGTTCCTTTTTTGGAACCACTACTTATGAAGAAACTGCTCCGCAAACGATTCAACCATGACAGTCTCACCTCACCAGAGCCTCCTGTGCATTGACCCTCCCCTTCCTCCTCGCTGCTGAAGAGGGTCTGGTCTGAGCAGTCAAGTGAAGCTCCACACGCTAAGTTATATGATTCACATGCTGAGTGGCATACTCGTAGCCTGTTGTCACCATCTTTGTCACACTTTTGGATGGAGATCTGGCATTTTGAGTCAACTTATTAGTCCAGCACCATAATGAGTCCAGGAAAGTGGCGTATACACAGCAAAACAAAATGAATCCAATTGCTTTATCAACTAGCCATACACCATCATGCTACCAAATTTTGCCATGCTTATAGTGCACGCTACAAATGAACACTAAAACTAGTTCTCGTCCCAAAAGTTTGGTCACTTGTTACACTAGGGATACTCTACCTCCACAAGGTATTTAGAATACTAGTTTTGTACAGTAGACAGCATGTAATCAGTGGACCAAATGTCCATTACGAACTGACCAACACATTCAGATCCTAGTTTGAGAATCAGGTTGAGTGGAATGTTTGTGCATAAGTATCTTCAATGAAGTTCAACATAGCCACAGAACAGAAAAGAACAAAATAAAAGAAAATGAAAGAGTTCACACAAGGACAATCACCAAGGGCTAAGAAAAAGCTGCAATGTCAAGGGACAACAGAAAACTTACCCAGCAGGCCAGCCGCTTTGCAGCTGCATCACAGTAGCTGCTGCCGAAGATATTAAATAATTTCCTAGCACCACCTGGAAACAACCTATGGTAGTTTGGCATGACAACAACTTCTTCTAGCTGTTGGAGTATACTTGGTTCACTGGGTGCACAATGTTGCCCCCTAAAATCACTCTCCAGCACATTTTTGCAAACTGAAAGACTAGAGAGGAGGACGGAACTGTTCTGGCATGTGTAACCAGCATAGTCAGAGCAACGGAACTCGCAAACGCCATTATCACAGACCCCTCCATGTAGGCTGCATTGTTCATCGCAAACAGCTGCATATCGTGCACAGGTACAATGTTATAAGAAATTCACTTATACGAAACCATACTCCATTTTTAGTTAAATTAGAAAAGGAGAGAAGTTTAGTTTCATGCAGATGCAGATGTTCTGAAATGTCTGTCGGAAAATTCACTTTAATACATGTAAATGCCACAAGGACAAAGCTTCACGCTACAGTCTACAGATGGGGTATAGCCAAATAGGATGTGAGAGTATAGCAGCAGAAATCATAACTGACCCTATTCTTCTCCCTAAGAAAGTTTAGAAATGTACTAAATGCAGGAAAAGTGGTGTTATTGATCAGTAAGGTAATAGGTGCCCTTTCATTTGGGAATACACCAAAACTTGACAAGTGCGACGAGGGTGCTATCAGTGTTGAGAGCATGCTGCTGTTTTATAGCTCAAACTCTTTATTTCAATTTTCATCCATAAACAAATAATGTTTGCATCAGAAAACAGAACTCTTTTTTTTATATATAAATGTGAAGCAAAGAACATGAAAGCTCCCATTAATCAGGCTGGAATGGTTGGTCATAAAGCATTTTAGCAGCAGTAAACTAATTATAATAGAAACTGGAAAGACCTAAAGGAGATTATTACCTGTGGAGCAGTCTGTGCCTGTATACCCATTTTCACACTCACAAACCCCGTTGAAAAGGCACTTTCCGTGCCCATTACAATTGCTAGGGCAAGAACCTGGCCCAAAATATAAAAAGAAAACATTCAGTTCAATTTCTAGATCACTAGCAGATTATTGATAGGAAAGCTTAATTCCAGACATAAATCTTAAACTAAACAAAGAGTGGAGTAGAAAAGATCAAAAGCTCACGTCTACTACAGTCATAACCATGAAACCCCAAAAAACAGTGACACTTTCCATCAACACAATCACCATTGAAATTACACGAATTGGGACACTGTCCAGATACAGGGACTGGGGCTGTGCTACATAGCTCATGGTAAGCAGGGCAAATCAGTTCACCTACAGACAAAATCATGAAGAAATATAAGCAAAAGCAAAGAGAGAGTATATATGTAGGAACAACTGAGAGACAATAGCATGATACCATTAAAACCAGGAAACTGAATCGGGCCGCCAGCATCGGGACATGTTTTCCAAATGCCATCCACAGCAACCTAGCAAACAATTAAAATTACTCCATAAATAACCTAATATAAAGTCCTGAGATGATTCAAATTGAAAGACGAGTCTACATCATGTTGCTTCTTGTTAATAAGTGGCATAGAAGGGTTTTTTTAACCCACAATCTAGAGATGGTTGCACAACTTCCAGTCGGTAAGTGTTCAACATAAATTAGAAATTACAACACATGAAGTCAGACAGGACCTCAAGTAAACAGCTCAAATTCCAGAAGTGTGCTGCTTATAGTTTTCTACAGCCCATCTCTTCACTGGCAAACTCACAATCAATACAGCAAAGGTTTATGGGTATAAGCATGAGTCTAATATTATGGTAAAAAAGATCATAAAACACATTTCAAACATGGCATGCTGAAATTTGTCTCATCAGTAGTATCATCCACCAAACTTGCTTTCTACAGCCCATCTCTTCACTGGAAAAACTCAAAATCAGTACAGCAAAGGTTTATGGGTATGAGCACGACTTGCATGCCTCCAAAAGATTATAAAGCCTAATTATGGTAAAACACATTTCAAACATGGCATGCTGAAATTTGTCACATTAGTAGTATTATCCATCAAACTGAAATTTCATGTTTCAAACACTTTTCAAAATAGTTGTAGTTTTAATCGGTTTTAATAAGCTGCAAATGCTCAAATCATCAAAATGACGTCATTTTAATTACAAACCCAAACCATCCACTCTTCAGACTTCACAATGAAATAAAAAATTCTAATCGACGAAATGTACACATTGAATTCTTCGAGTGGAGCCAATATTACAATGAAATTTACTATTAAGTTTCTTGGATAGTGCATATTGAGATATTCAAGAAGATAAATGTGTTGAATATGCAACTCATAAATCAAAGGACTATAACAAAAGCAACTAAACACAAACTAAAGCTCCAGATCATACCTCTAAGGAGTTGTTTAAACACCTATGCTGATAACAGCCATTTCCCTGGGTCATAGAACCCCGCACAAAGCCAGTACGAACTAACGATGAAGCCATACACCTACATATTAACAAAGAACATAAACCTCAACCATTTTGCACCTCATTACAAGTTTTTACCACATTAGCTACATACATCAGACCCGCTAGACTACTACTGTGAGAAAACACCAGGCAGAAATCTCACCTGGAGTTGCCCCCTCGCACCTCACCCAGCATTCTGTCAGGTGCTCTTGCACTGTTAGTGTCTGTACATGATCCATCAGAGTAAGCCACAAAATATGTGCAATAATCAGCCAATGATGACTGCCCACCTGCAATGGAGACGTTAAAAATGAGATATCACAATAGATGTCATGCTATCAAGAGAAATTATGGTATCCATATTGACGACACATGTGCATGATCCATACTAGAGCATCACAAAAACCATAAAAGAGCATGTTAGCACATGCGAAATGGAGCAAGAACAGAAAAGATACTGTTAGAAAACAAAAACTATCTGAGAATTTTGATGTGGTAAGATGCAGAGGACTTTTTCCAGGATCAGCCTAAGGGAACCCACCAGCATTATCAGTGAATCTGTAATATGATACTGTTACAAACTTACAACTTAGGAGTGAGAATAGGAAAGCAATTTTTCAATATCTAGAAGAAATACTAATGGATCGCCAAAGATCTTCATGATGCAAATATTCTTAGATCGGTCTTTAAAATACAACTCGTTGCTGTAAGATTTACTAATGTTTTTTGCTCAGTATATATTTTCTTCACAGAATATGGTTGATCATCTAATTACTTTTGTCTTGCTATCTTACTTACTAAACCACAAGAAGACTTCCAAGGATTTACCGAAGTTTGGGTCAGAAAAGACCTGAGCAAATGAAATGAAATAAGGGATACTACTGCACTGATACTGAAAATGACTGTAAATCATTGTTGGGTATTTTGCTTCTTAGCCATAAATAATTGGTAATATCTAAAGTGTGAGTAGATGGGAAGGAGGTTTTGTATTAAAATTCATGATCTGAGCTCGAGAATCAGTTTAGGGTAAGTCAATATAACAATAAAGATGAAATTAAACCACCTAGTCACAAATTTTAATCAGGATTTTAAATCACATTTAAGTTTTTAGCAGGCTGAACTTCAGAATATAGGGGAAATAACAAGACATTGAAAATCTAAGATCACTTCATGGTAAAAAAAACGAGAACACCAATGAGTCTGTGACAGTTTTTCTTTATCTAATAAGTCATCTATGGTCCTAAAGGTAAAATATAAAATGCACTCAAACGCACCTTTATTGGCCTGTGGAAAATAGCGAGCCCAAAGAGGGAGATCACCACTATAATTCACAATTGGGCAGTAACCTTCCGCCTCTCTGTTATATGTACAACCTGACAATTGTGTGGTGTTGCAGTGGTATGCTCCTTTCCATAGGTTGCAAGGGGATGTCACAAAATCAGTCCCTTGGTTGCGCCCCCAGTCAAGACGGTCAGCCATACTATAGTTCGCCTGGTACCATCCACTATCCTCTAATAATGCTAAAGTCATCTTTGAAACTACTGATCGTGTATCCACGGAACCAGTCATAATCTCATTCATCAGGAGCCTTTTCTCCCAGTGAGACCCTGCAGACAATGATATCAAAACCACATCCACAATCAAACTGCTAATAGGTAGCATCCGTGCAGTATGTTTCATAAGTAAGGTTCTTGTCACTCAAAAAGTATCTAATATAGTGTTGCATTTTCTTTTTTGCTCCTCCACAAGTATGTACTGCAAACAAATTGACTTTGTATCATACAATCCAAAGTCACGAATTTGCATTCATCTAATGAATTGTGTGTTTTAGACTACAACAATTTTAAATGAAACCTAACCTCTACTAGTAATTTTGTTTTTAAAAATTTGTCAAATCGCTAGTACATCTATTAAAAGCCCCATAGGAAATGGAAAAAGAGAATGATAATAGAAAGAAAACCTGATGTGCCACGTCCACCACCATCTTCTAGCTCTAAACCAGTAAAATTCTTAGAAAATGCCTGCCAGTTAAACACACAGATCAGCTACAGGTTGAACTTCTCCCTCTTTTAACTTCTACTAACTTGGAAATATTCTGTCCCAAAACATCTAAAATTGTACATATGGCTAATCCCTGCAAAGAACAGATGAGAGTTACCCCATAATGATGTCGTGAGTGCATGACAACACGCGGAAGAACTACACGCGTTACCATTCTCCCAAGCTTTTCATCCATGACTTGCTCAGTAACCTGAAAATAGAGAAAACGAGAATTGGTAAATTGAAAGAGAATGAATAATACAAACTTCTGGGCTAATTTCAGGCTTTCATTAGCAACCCATGTGACTATCAATTCTAACGTTCAAATATTTAGATTTCTAAAATTGCTGACAAAACTAAAAGGAAGATATTAGCCTTAATCAATAAGGCAACTATTTAGCATAACCTAAACAGTGCTAGAATTTGACTAATCCTCACAGTATAACATCTAGAAAATTCCATGGTTGACTCATCACATTGGTATGCATCAAACAGTATATATCCTGCAGCCTTTACCTGACTACGCCTTCTTTTCCTCTCATCTCTAAAATGCGCAAATGCATGGGGGTCAAAGCCAAGAACATGCATAACCTGGAATAGACAAGACATGCTTAGAATATAACAGAGTAACTACTAACTACACCAGCTTTCAACTACATTGGTTCAGAAAATAAAACGGACCTCATGAATCAGAGTTGCTGAGAGTAGAGTCTCTGCTTCAGCCGTCAAATGGCGAGGGGCAACATTCACATGACCTATAATAGAGGAGCAGTTCGGTCTAATTTCAGAACTAAAATGCATGCTAAGGCAAGACAATTAATCTTTGTTAAAATAGGTTCCAAGAATAAATTTACCAGCTATGGCACGCCCCCATTGATCGCGTTCACATGCCACTGCCCAAGCAAGAGTGTTTCCAGTGGTAGGTCTCGTAGTCACTAAAAGAACCAAGTCTGCATCAGCAACACCCTCTGAAACAGAAAGTATCATGAGCATTAACCAAAAATGGAAGGTGGCATAATAATATGTGCCTTCAAAAGAATCAGCATGTTAAAAAATCAGTTTGCTTGCCAAAAAGCACTTCATCAGAGACAAGATACCTTCAACGTATTCCCGAGGAAGCTGCACACCTCCATCTTGTCCACACGCAGAATATCCACTCAACCGCAAGTTCCCTTTAACAGGCTCAACAGCTAACGCTCTCTTGAACCAGTCAGCTGTCTGCCCCAAAGCCTGTATGATGAAGCTTTTGAATATTAGTTTCTCCATGAATTCACAGGCTATCTGGCAAGAGTGATTTGAATACTCTTCCAAAAGAATGATTTAAATTACTTCTTGTAAGTTTAAGACTTAGTGGTCCAAAATCTATTAAAAGCCCAAATTGCATGCCCAAAAAACAAAATGGAACAAGATTAGATTCTCACAAGAAGACAAGTAAAATGTACATAGAAGAAAAACAAACCTTGCGAAGGCGGTGCCTTTTGTCCTCCCCAGAGATATCATCCAAAGTGCAGTTATACCAGCAATCACCATATATAGGAGGATCACTATGAGGATTGCAGGAAGGAGAGCCAAGGTAAGAACTCATAGGAGGCTCCCCAAGCTAGTCAAAGAAGAAAAGAAAAAGCAACAAATGCAAGATTAGTTACAGGGAACCCATTTACAAGTTGCAACAAAGAGCTTAACAATTAACCTTGACACACACCTTTACAATGTCACCAACATTGCGACAATCTCTATCAGGCGAGTGCCCAACCGCATCATAATTTAGATATATCCTAACAGGTTGCTTTGCATCCTTTTGCTGCTTTGCATCCTTTTGCTGCTCTGGGAGTTCGGAATCTTCAAGTAATATCCTCCCTTTGTGGTGAAGGGATTTGGAGACATCAGACTGTTCATAAACCTGTGGGGTAACAGAGTACACTTTGCGACCTGGCCGCCTCCTTTGTTCAAGAATTTGATCATGTATGCAAGAATGCGAGACTACATTTTTGCTCCCCCTTCCAGAGTCTTGCCATTGCAATTGATTTTCTTGGTATTTCGCGTCAGCAAATTCCAATAACACCAGTATCAATACAATCTGAAGTAGAGAGCAATAAAAACAATCAAACAATAAGCAAATTTAGCCGCTGGGTTTATTAGTTTGAAACTAAAACACTATAGTTTCGACCCTAAAAGACAAACAGAAATGCAATACTTCAAATGATAATGGAATTCTGCAAAGCAAAACACCAGATCTAACAAGACCTAACTCACAATAGTTACTGACAAACCAAAGAAGCAATCTTTGACACCCATATCCTAAATTGAGCACTAGAAAAGGAAAATTAGAGCCCCAAAATTCATACTTATAGCTAATCTAAAGTATAGATCCACAAAAACCAGCTGAACTGTCACTATGATGCCCAATAGGAAACTCCAATTTTCTCACACGCTAATTGAAAATTTAAAATTAAATTTCCCCAGAAATCCAAACAAATAAGGAAATAAGGAAGAACAGATAGCTACGGAATAATGAAACTATCAATTTACTCAAACAATGACTTTCCTAATAAAAATGTCTCCCACGCAAAAACAGCAGCGAAGATTTTCTTTTAATACCTAAAAATCAGATGCCTGATCATAAAGTCGGCATCAACCCAAAAATCCCAAATTTTGTTTCCATTTCCACATTTCGTCCCTAAAACCCAACTCGCAAATCATTATCGAAGAAACAAAACCTAAAACCCTATTCCATAAACCCAAATTGCGGTGTGAAATCAATATCCCAGCGCAGCTTACCTCGAACACAACGAAGCGAAATCGGAGCTTAGGCCAAAATCCAGGTACGGTACATGGACCCTCCATGAAACGATAGCAGCAACTCAGACACTTCCAATAGCGTTTCCATTAAATCGCCGGCGATTTCTCAATCGGCCTCAAAACCCAGAAAATTCGTCGACCCGTCTGCATTTGAATCGCTTCGTAGAAACAGATACACAAAAAATTGGGAGAGACCCTTTAGCGCAGACCTCCTTTTGGCGTCGATTTCAATCGACCAAAACGCAATGGTGCACAAAAGGAGTGACGGGTCTCTGTAGATTTCCGCAGAGACCAAACCGTACCCTTTGTGACGACTCGTTCAAAATCGGACCTTTATCAAAAAAATGCCTGCTGTTGAAATTACCCAGAAAACAGAGAGAGAAAATTTCAGTGCTCTCTGTTTGTTCTCAAGGAAATGAAAAATAGTGACAGTGAAGAGAAGATGGAGAAAAATGAAATAGATTGGGTGGGTGGGTACATATTATAATTTTTAATCTTTTGGGGCTTTTTTATATTTGGAAAAAGTTGATACCATAATTTCGAAACTGCAATAAAATTTATTATTCAGTAAAAATATCATTGTGGGATCATCCAATTGACCCTCATGTTTCCATAATTTACAAAAACACCTACTCTCCTATATCTTATTTCAATTTGATGACTCAGCTTTGTCATCTTCCTAAGTGAATTTTTTTTTAAATGTATCAATTTACGTTTGTCTAATGTGTCATTAGTGCATGAGTGATACATGTGAAACGCGCGCCAATAATAACTTGTAACCAGATCAATTAAAACTTG
>JAYMTF010002826.1:0-16933 GCA_036897485.1 Pelargonium nanum | reverse complement strand
GAAGCTCACGACAATGAAACTGATGATAACTTCATGCAGGAGGGAGGACCTGCACTTCCCGCGATGGAGCATCTCACCATTTATATAATGAAGAATCTAAAAAGTATTTGGAAGGGTCCAACCGGATGCGGTCATCTATGCCAGTTGAAGACTTTGACACTAAATGGATGCCCACATTTGAGAGTTATTTTGACACTTGGACTGGTGAATGCTCTGCCCCTTTTGAAAGATCTCACAGTGGAAGATTGTCCTGCCATCTCAACCATAATAGCCTGGAACACTCATTCTGAAAATGAAGTACCCAACTTGAAGACTAGAAATTTTATGGAACTACTGAGAACTATCTCTCTTCATCACCTACCAAAACTGGAGAGCATATCTAGTGGTCTACATATAGCACCGTTTTTAAAACGAATGAGCATCTTTGATTGCCCGAAACTACAGTCTTTCCACGAAAGAAGTTTCGTGTAAGCGTTTGAAGGTGATCAGAGGGGAGAATCAGTGGTGGGATGCTTTGCAGTGGGAGGATGAATTGGAGTGGAAAGGAAAGCGCCCTCCCTTTGTTCCAATCAGGGAGGGTTCACATTTCAAAACACAACTAGCAGCAGATGGATTTAGCTTTTAAAATCATCACTCCAAATTAACCAGGTAATTAACTTTGAATCATTCTGGTAGTATTGTGATTGAATACCTTGAAATTGCGTATATGCATTCGTAAATGTATTGAAACCAGTTATAGATTTATCAGTTGACTTTATAGGTTTTAACTATTAGATGACAGAGAGGGATATGCTATTTTCAGAAGTTCTTGAAGTAGATGGGATATTTTCATAAATTTAACCCCAATCTAAAAGTCTCTCCCTAGGATGCAATTCTTTTTTTGTTGCATATAATTGTTAGTCAATGTAATTTAACTTCTGTTTTGGTTTTTCTGAAGGTCTTGGGAAATGCTGAATGTGCAAGCTGTGGAATGGGTTGAAAATGGATCCAATGAACCCTCACATGGAAGATGGAACTACTATTTTTCTTATTAATTTGGTTTGTCAAATATGCAAACAATCTGATATATATATATATATATGAACAATCTCACTAATACTTATCTTATATTAGGAGGATGGCTAAGTTATTATTAAAAAATCTACTGAGTTGTTGTCATTATCCAAAGGGTAAACACATTAAGCTTCTTCTTCTTTTGTTAATGCAGATTCATTAGCTTCTTTTGCTTATAATTCTTCTTTTTCTGTGACAACCAATTCCATGAATTTTTATGTTTTAATTTCACCTAAAACATTGTTTTATCCCTCACAAATCAATATGATTATAAGAATAATATTTTTGTGATCAGTTTAAATATAGATTTAAAAATATAGAAATGAAATGAGTAAACACCATTGTTGACTCCAATATGTTAAATAGACAGCATGTGATAGCTGGTACGCGGACAAACACCATATATCCACCGAATTTAATTGTGTTTTTTCTGTCAAAACTACTATTATATAATTAATATTCTTTTTAAGAAAGTTGTATTTTATATATTAAAATAATTCCCAATTTCCAAATCACCCAAATCAGTTCAAAAACTGTGTTTTTTTTCTTTTCTTTTTAAAAACAATATTCCAATATTAATTATTAAAATTTCCTCAAATTAATAAATTTCATTATTTTGGGAAGTGATGTGAACCCAATATCAAAACCAAATCAGTTTCACATTAATAAGAATCAAAGTATGATCACAAAATATTCCTAAACCAGAAACCCAAAATAAAACACGCAATCCATTTTTTCTCCAATTCGCAATCTTCTCCCGAAAAGGAAAATTTCATATATGTATTATGTTATTGTTTTATGCGTGTAAACAATCTATTCACATAATCACTGCAAAAATATGATATAATTAGGCACTGAAATAATTATTTCACAATCATATTAATAATACAAAATGCATGTATATTTTATTTTCTCTGGTCAGTTATATGCTAAAATTTTGTAAGAATTTATATACGCATCAACATATTTGGTAATGACTTAAATATTCAGAACAATAACTTACATCATTGTTCTTAACTTATATATAGTTATTGTATTTTTAATCTTGTGTAGGAGTGGACGGTTCTTGATTGTTACCTCTGTTTTTATGAAGGGGTAAACCAATTAGTACTTGTAGGTAACACTAGTGCCTCCTTATTTAAAGAAATATTATACTAGTTTATTATTTAAAATGCATAAAATAGGTAAACTCCTACATAGCTCTTTGACGGTGAATAACAACGGGACACATGGTTTTCAAGTGCCACATTGATCACCCCCTTTCCTAAAGTGGAGACCTCTCCGAATCTAAAACTTGCAGTCCTCCACCGAAATCTCACTTCAAATAGACACGAACTCTCTTGCACATTCAACCCATTGTTGCGGCCTTGCTCCACGTCGCCACATCCCTGCACCGAAAACCTCACGGTCCTCACTTTGAATAAGCGCAAAGGAGATCGAGCATTCAACCCGATGGACGGCCTCACTGAAACCTTGCTTCAAACATTCGCGTAAAAGCTCGCGCGTTCGACACATTGCCGCGACCTTACTCTCCTAAGTTGTTGCTCTTTAATGAATAGAAACTTTGAAAAAAGCATGAGGGACTCCCAAGTTTGGCACATTTTACATATATTTTCTTTCTAGAAATGTTCTCTATAGAGTTTTTCTTAACGATGTGTGATTTAGATATTCACAATAGAGATTCTTAGTCTCACTCTTGAGGAGAGCTTTTCAAATACATACTCCGATCTTCGTTAACGATATTGTGCTAACCTTGAGCAGACTTCAGAAACTCAAGAGTAAGGATCCAACTCCGCCTCCAAGAGCCCGGGCCTCCAACTCCATCCTTAATTAGTGTTCTAAACTTAAATTTTGAAGACGACAACACACTCTAGTGTGTTAAAGTTGACTGAGTCAAAAGAGGCGTAGCAGAGCTGATTCATGTATCAGTTCAATGATAACATGTACGTAAATTACTTTCTTACATTTATAAAATGCAAATCGATAAAATTGATGGCTTCTATCATGTTATATTGATATATGAAATGATATATCCGATTGTTGACAGTATAATGTACTACTAGTTTCTATGTGGGTCATGGAGGAGTTAGGTGAGAAAACAATTAGAACATGTAGATTGCGTGTGTCGCGTCAGAAATCACGGGAACTCCCTCCCTCCCGCGAAGCTTAGTCTTATTTACCATCTTGCCATTCCAGCTTGCATTTCCACTTCCACTTCTTCTTTAAACACACTCTATAGTCGTTTTTGCTGCTACGCGGTTCTGTTCCGCGGCTCCGTTCCTCTACACCGTCATCAACACCCTACGCCCATCTTTTTCTGGCCACGTGGCAACATCAGACGCGTCAAGCAAGTGGGGTGGGCCCACTGAGGAAAGCGTAGATTTCTTTCCTTCCAGTTTCATGCAGCTAAGCTGGTCTAGACTTTAAATATGGCAACTTCTGTTTACCTTTTGATCACAACCCCTCTCTCTCTCTCTAATCTCTAACATCAATAACTCTTTATAAAAAGGAAAAAGCCTAGTTCTGTCTCTCTCTCTCAAACTCAGTGCCCTAAAATCACCATCTTCTTCTTCCTTTTTCTTGCAACACCTTGTTGTGTGAGCTAATAAATATACACGAACAATGGCCGGTAACGGCGTAATTATCTATGCGGCGGCAATGCTGGTGGTCCTCCTCTCGGTTGTGGCGGCCGAGGATCCTTACCGCTACTTTGACTGGAAAGTCAGCTACGGCGACATTTACCCGCTCGGTGTCCGTCAACAGGTTATATACATAAGGCTTTTGTTTCTCTTGTGATCTCAAGTTCGAGCCTCGAATGTCACGCTTGTTGATAAAAATTATATATATATTCTTTGTTATTACGTTCAACATTGTTTGGAATCATGGACGTGTTGTATTAAATTAGATGTATTGTTGTTTGTAGGGTATTCTTATAAATGGGCAGTTTCCGGGGCCGGAGATATACTCCGTGACTAATGACAATCTCATCGTCAATGTCCACAATGATCTGCCCGAGCCATTCCTGATTTCATGGTAATTATCTCTTTTACCATATGAAAACACATGTAGTTTAATTTCGAATTTTATTATTTGTTCACTCACTTTTATGCGCTTTAAGATGATTGACCTGAATAAACAAATTGTGTTTATGTTAGTGGAACAGTTTGGTTTGTGCATGCGTGTGTCCAACACTCATGGTTTACTTGTATTATACTCTTTATTTTTTCAAGTGGATTGATCACCATTTACATCATCTTCCTTCATGTGTTTATTAAGCAACCTCATTTGTAGTTTGATGCATATAATATCATTCTTTTTGTTAATTCTAAATTTAAAAGATTGGCATTAATGGAAATTAAACATTACTATGATTATAATTATCCATTATTCAACTATAATTTTAATAGAGTGGACAATTAAAGAAAAGAATGTTATTGAGAATTGTGGTTGGATTTGGAATAATGGTGCTATTATGATTATGAGGTGGACCTTCAAAGGCGATTAAATTAGGATGCAAATTGTCAAAGATTTGGAAAACAATGGAATATATGAGAAAATGAACTCATGAGATTGTGAGATTTGAGACCAATCAAGGCCTGTGAATACACTAATTAATTCCACTTTCTAAAGTCCATGACATGACTTTTGGTTTCAAGTCTTTGAAGTAAATGGCACATCACAACAGCTATTTCAATTTTTCTTAATCTGCATTGCATGTGATTTTGTTGGGTGAGAAAATACAGTTGAAGAAAACACATTAGTTTTGTCATGTAGAAACTGCCATTTTTATTTTAAAGTGGAGTGGTTGGTTCAAAATCTTTTCTCACTTGGCCAATAAAGCCAATATATTGTGGAGATCATAAATCTTGCTATACTTTTCCACCTTTATTGATGACTTTAATTTTATTCTGGCAAGTGACCTAACATTTGCAAAATCACAAGAAGCTGTGATGGTTTATTTTTGGATCCACTCTACCACTATTTTGGCTCCATTCACTTTTCTTTTGCCAACCACTAATACTTTGGTGGCTTCATATGCAAGTACAATAGCTCCCTTTTCACAATGCACTTTCTTCCATTGCACACTTAATGTTAAATGTACTTAACTGTGTTCAATAATCATTAATCACCATGTGGTTATGAAAAATAACGTCAACATTACACCCTTTTCCTACCATGTGAACCATTTTGACTTTTGTTGTCCATAGATTGATGAACAAGTTATATAAATGAAGACCATTTGACAAAGAATTTTAATCTGAAGTCAACTGTTTATACTTGATCAAATTAATTAACACTCATATATATTACAGTGAATTTGTGGATGTGGAACGCTTATTTAGACTCATGTATGATTTTTTTTTAGGAATGGGGTTCAACAGAGGAGGAACTCATATCAAGATGGGGTATATGGAACCACATGCCCAATTCCTCCTGGCAAGAACTTCACTTACATTATGCAAGTCAAGGATCAAATTGGAAGCTTCTACTACTTCCCTTCCCTAGGCTTCCAGAAGGCCGCCGGGGGCTTCGGGGCCATCAAGATCCTAAGCAGGCCCCGAATCCCTGTCCCGTTTCCCGAGCCCGCAGGAGATTTCAGCCTCCTCATTGGAGACTGGTACAAGTACAACCACAATGTATGCGACCAGCACAATTTTTATCTCCTTAGCAAGTACATGAACATATAAACATTACATTGATTTCAACTCTTTTGTGTTAATTCAGACATTGAAGGCCATATTGGACAAGGGTCATAGGCTTCCCTTCCCCCAAGGAATTTTGATCAATGGTAGAGGATCCAATGGTGCATCTTTCACTGTTGAACAAGGTATTTATTTATATATGCAACTAATCATCATGTCTCGAGGTCTCATGTTCGAGGCTCGGTCGGTACGCTTGCTGATAAAAATAAAAATTATAGCACATTGTAGTTTCTAGGCAAGATTTGAGGATTTTGAGGATGTGTTATTGTGAACATTGTTGCAGGAAAAACATACAGGTTTAGGATATCTAACGTGGGGCTTGAACATTCACTCAACTTCCGAATTCAAGGTCATGAAATGAAGTTGGTCGAGGTGGAAGGAACTCACACAATTCAAACCTCGTACACCTCGCTAGACGTTCATGTCGGACAATCCTACTCTGTGCTCGTCACAGCTGATCAGCCTGCCCGGGACTACTACATTGTCGTGTCCTCGAGGTTCACGAGCAAAGTCCTGACCGCTACTGGCGTGCTTCACTACAGCAACTCTGCACATCCTGTCTCTGGACCAATCCCTGCAGGACCTACCACACAGATTGATTACTCGCTAAAACAAGCTCGTTCCATTAGGTACATTTGTTACACTAATGTACTATGATGAACAAAAATGTTATGTTGTTACACAAGTGTCTGATCTTTTTTTATCAGGACCAATCTCACGGCAAGTGGACCAAGGCCTAACCCGCAAGGCTCATACCACTATGGCCTCGTGAATGTTACTCGAACCATTAAGCTTGTGAGCTCTGCAGCTCAAGTTAATGGCAAGCAGAGATATGCAGTTAATAGTGTGTCATTTGTGCCCGCGGACACTCCCCTGAAGCTCGCGGACTACTTCAAGATTGGTGGCGTTTTCAAGGTGGGAAGCATTGCAGACAATCCCACCGGGAAGCCAGTGTATCTTGACACATCTGTGATGGGAGCTGATTTCAGGGCCTTTGTTGAGATTGTGTTTGAGAATCGCGAAAGCATTGTCCAGAGCTGGCATCTTGATGGATACGCCTTCTGGGTTGTCGGGTAAGGACTAAGAACTAGTGGCACTACCCTACAAACCCGTCATTGATTTGATCATTCTCTCAGTACTTAACAATGTGTGTTTGTTATTGCAGAATGGATGGAGGCTCGTGGACGCCTGCTAGGCGCAACGAGTACAATCTGAGGGATGCAGTTTCTCGCAGCACGACGCAGGTGTGAAGTCTTTGCATATAGCATTGCATCAAATTTGTTACATTGTGTAACCAAATAGTACTGACACGCTATGTTACAATTGTTGTTGAAACTACAGGTTTATCCAAAGTCATGGACTGCTATTTACATTGCACTTGACAATGTGGGAATGTGGAACTTGAGGACAGAGTTTTGGGCAAGGCAGTACCTGGGACAGCAATTTTATCTGAGAGTTTATTCGCCGGTGGAGTCGATTAGGGACGAGTACCCTATTCCTAAGAATGCACTTCTCTGTGGAAGGGCAGCTGGGAAACTAACCAGACCCTTATAAGAAGCTTATTTGAAAAACCAGACCCTTATATATATATATGATACCATTGTAATTGAAATGGATTGCCCCTCACATTCTTTACTTGATTTGTTTCTTTACTTGATTTGTTGTATAATTTTTATAAGCTGTTTACCTAATAATAATTGAATGAAAGATTCATAATCAATAATATGGTTTGGTTGGTCAGACATTGTCCTATGTGCTCATTTGGCAATTTTTCATGACAGGTCTGCATCTCTTGCGAATCGGGTTAGGTTTAGGTTTTTACAGCAGACAAAGGTACAATCTTTGATCTAACCACTTTTTCTGTGCAATAAGTTTGGATTTGGGTTGCAATTGTATGCTTTTGTGATAGTCACAAGAAACTGATTTCTTAGATCATAGATGTCCTCGTAAAGTTTAGTACATGAAGTTGGATCGACAAAAAGTTATGAATTCATAAATATAATATATGATTCACTACATATTAACAGAGAAAAATGTACAGAGATCGAATAGAAATAGACCTTATTACAAGAGTCCTCGAAATCAAGATCTTGCTTAGCAATAGGTTGCATATCGATGGGCTTGTTGGGAAGCAAGATGATCTTGACATCAGTGACAAGAATGCTATAAGTTTATTACACAAGTTTCATAGATTTCTTGGAGCTATGATTCTGCGAATCCATTACTAGTTTCTGGTTCCTTGAACAACTCTAGTATCTGCAGAACAGAACAAATACACTATTTGTTTGATGGATATAACAAAGTGACATAGTACTCGGAAAAATTAAAAGTAGCTTACCATTTTCATTGTTGGTCTTCTAGAGGGTGAATCAATGAGGCACATACGAGCTGCAATCATCATAATCTCCATCTCTTCGACGTTGTACTCGTTGGTAAGGGAAGGATCAACCAGAGTTTCGCTAGTGCCACTGCCTAGTAAAGGCCTTGCCTGCAAGTCAAATGGTACAAAAGCTTAAAGTTAGGAAGAGATGAGAAATATGATTTTTTACACAATACAAAGGAAACTGGTTTCTTCTATGCATCTATATTACCCAAAGGACTAAGCTTTCGCGATTTGTATCAGTTGTTTGAATAGCCTCTTTCCCAGTTATGAGCTCCAGAAGCACAACACCATAGGAGTACACATCTATCTTATCACTAACTATTCCATACATTACATATTCCGGAGCCAAGTATCCAAATGTTCCAACAACTTTGAATGGCTTTTTCTTTGCTAAAGCTTGCTGAGGGTGATGTTGGGTTGTTGCTGACCCAAAATCTGATAGCTGAAAACGGAAAATGACAGTAACTTGTGGATACAAAATCTCAAAAAACAATTGTTTTAATTCAATCACTACCTTTGCTTCATATATGCATGATTGTCATTCAACTGCAGATTGAAGTAGAACTTACTTGCGGTTGAGAGTTTTCGGAGAGGAGAATGTTAGAGGACTTCACATCCCTATGAATGATAGGAGGGTTGCAATGATGATGAAGGTACTCCAATGCCTTTGCCACACCAATTGCAACACCAACTCTCTCCTTCCACCTGAGCTGCTTCAACTTTTGTTTCAAGCTTCCTGTTAGTAACTTGTATACAATTGCATTCATTTCTTTGCCAAAGCAATACCCAGTGATCTCAACTATGTTCTCATGCTTGATAGTACTCAACATCTCCACTTCTCGGAAAAGATCATCTTCCATCTTTTTTGTTGTTTTCAGGACCTTCACAGCTGCAGGCAGGCCATTATCAAGGTCGGCATGATACACCTTGCTATGTCCACCCAATCCAATCACCATTTGAGGGCTGAAGTCACTAGTGGCAAGACTAAGCTCTTCTGGTGTGAAGCTTCTGATCTTTCCCTTCGAATCGGGAAATGCCAAATTTTGGAACAGGTTGTCTGCCATGTTTTCAGGCACTTCTACTGTCTTCCAGATGCCTATTGGTTCCATGTTATCAGCTCTATGAACTGAACATAGTTTTGAAGAAGATGATATGGTAAATGACTTTTGCATGTGAATAGGTGTTCCTGATAGATCAAGATCAGAAGATGATGATCCTGATGAGGACGGCGAAGAAGATCCAAGGGCTGCTGTTATAGAGCCTTGTTGTGAAGTTCCATGTCTCTTGATTCGAGTTTTGCCTCCAAAATCAATAACCAAAAGGGTGCAAGAAAAGGGCAACCCTCTGAGGCAAGAAGAAATGACTGAATCTTTAGGCCTGCGTGCACACAATAAAATTTACTACGAAAACGAGAGATAAACAAATCATACTACTGATATAGATACAATTTACAGTACCCTGAGGAGCTGCATCCGAGTACTAGGATTGTTGCGTAGTTGACTCGCGCTTGGTAACATAGTTCGGAAACATATGATTCTCCTACACAAACCTTCACTAGGAAATCCACCTACAATCAAAGAAACAGTATCATAAGTTATATACTTCTTTCAGTTCACAAAGGAGAAGCACAAGCTCCTCCTCTGTTGGAGGACGGGTTATTCACATTTCATCTGATGATCATAAGCAAACTGAAAGCTAAGCAATGATGTTTGTAATGTGGAAATTGTATAAAAACATATACCCTCTTAGATTTGCAGACATCTTCATGGATATGGAAGGTGTTAGGATCAAAAGTATCGCCATCCGCTTCCTGAACATGAATGGCGAGGACAGAGTCCCCGGACTTGACATCCAAAGTGAGCACTCGGAGAAGCATATCTCTGCTGGAGTTGTCTGATTTGAGGCCAACAATGACAGTGTTGCTCGCGATTGTTCTTCTGCTCTTAGTCCCCAGGACTGATAAGACTGAGAGGTCAAACCATTGGCTTCCAACCATGAGGATTAAGCAAGAAACTGACTCTCTCTTTTTACTTGCAAGTCCATAGCAGAGCCAGCAAGTTTTCTTGAATTGGCATGGCCTCAAGTTCTTGTTATTGACTATGGCAATAAGTTGGTAGCAGTGTGATTGGCATGTTCTGCAGCCAAATCAACATCCTGAAGCATTTATTTTTCTAGACAAAAAGCATAATCTGGTAGTTAAATTCAGATGATGTACAATAATTGGAAAGATATTTGTATTAGTTTTGAATAAATGTACATACCAAATTTCAGTGGAGTTTTTAGCATTGGTCAAGAGTTTAAAATCGAAATTTAAACTTCTATGGGCACAATGGTTTAGTTAGGCAGTAGAAATCATCTAAATTATATTGCAGTTCATTGCACAATCTGGTAAGTTACCAAACTGTTCAGGCTCGATAAATGATGGTGGTGGTGGAGAAGATCAAATGAGCAACTGGAAAACACAGAAATGGAAACAATAATTACACCTTTTGAACCTTTGAATTTACTTAATGGGTACAAAGGATCTAACCCCAGCTTGTGGGGGTGGTTGGGCAGTGTCAGCTAAGGGCAACATTTAACATTTTAACTTCAGCTGCTATTCAATATAGCATGTGGTTGTCTACGAAAGAGACATTAATAAGAGGCATTAGGCACTACACAAGCTGGATATATTCAACAGCTGTACTTGTTCCTCCCACAAAATAGTTGGAGTAGTAGACTAGTAGTAGTTTCTGTATCAGAGTATTTTCGAATCAATGATTGTCTCGTGAAAGGCATGTCACTTCCAAGCATAGGAAAGTCCTTACTATCTGCTTCGTGGCATGCTGATGCGGCTTTTTATGCTAACGTAGAAGCTTGTTGCTGATTCCACCCGGTTATGGGGACTAAAACAAACAAAAACCCTAATTACGAGCTAACTCTAAAACCCGGCAAGTCTAAGGGGTCCATTGAGTAGTGTTACCAAGCATGCTATGAGTCGGACTAACCAACTTTTGAATCATTGCTATAGTAAGAGTGATAGTTCTATGAATCAAAACTTACATGACATTAAAGAGTAAGTGGTCACAGACTCACAGATTACACTAAGGTTTCTCTATACTTACCTAACGAAAGGATACAAATTTATAAGAATCATGTAAGATGGAGGCGGTAATGAAGGCGGACCAAACCTGTCAAATCTTGCTCCAAGATATAACTAACGCATGTTCTAAGGTTAGGTCTCACAATAATGTTGTGCAGACAACCTCAATGTGACTTTGACTAGACTGTCTATATATCAAGGGAAAATCAAAAATAAAAACCATTCAGTCAAACAACCGGTACTACTATGACTTGAACAAAACTTTTAACCATCTTGCGGTTTGTGGACCTATTAACTCAAAACAACAGCAGAATCTGCAGCATCACATTCACATTTTAAGAACAAGCTTGAAGCAGCATAACAGAGAGACGGGAATACATACCATATTCAATTGCTGGGAAATGGAACTACTTTGTGCTGCAAGAAATATTGAAATGGCAGTCTTATCTGTGCCAATATTATTTCTCTGCATGTACAATAGTTGTTTTATCATAAACTG
The DNA here is from genome assembly GCA_036897485.1 of Pelargonium nanum. Taxonomy (NCBI): domain Eukaryota; kingdom Viridiplantae; phylum Streptophyta; class Magnoliopsida; order Geraniales; family Geraniaceae; genus Pelargonium; species Pelargonium nanum. Next base: position 5,213 of record JAYMTF010002826.1, on the reverse strand, counting down.
GGCAAGATGTTTCTAATACAATCAGGTTCTTTAGCTTATGTAGGCAGGCACTGGTAATTCCACATGAAAGACAGAGTCTACAAATTCCTAACTACACATTAAACCACAAGTTCCATTCGTATTAAAGCCCTGGACAGCAGTTATTACTCCGCAACCTGAAAATACAAAACAACAAATAAGAAAGAGCAACTTAAAACAAAACCAAAGATCAAGCATGACAAGATATTTCACTTTTTATTTGAAATAAAAATTCAAAACTAAAAGAAAACAGAAGGTTTATATAGTTAAGAGATTGTAATATGGGAAAGAGATCTAATGGTCGTCTTCTTCAAATTTGTAGACATGTCAAAATGAGAATAATAAGTGAAGAGAAACCATTACAATTATGATTTATGAGCTAAAAGTTCAACTGACGGATGAAGTCGGTCAATGAAAGATATATGATTAAACTCATTAAACTTGACATTCAAGTTACTTTATGAAATATAGTGTAGGGAAGCAAATGGGAAAGATAATATGATAGGATAAGATATGTTTTATCTAACCAGACTAACACCAAATCATCACTTAAATGTACAATGTCATCATATATTTGAGGTTGGGAATTACAGAGCTTACTTGATTGAGAGGATTGTCTGGAGATTTCTTCCATAGCTTCCATATCAAATCCTTGTATTGGTTATGAGTGAGACCTGGTTTCTCCTCCTTTAGCCTTGGAAGTTCAGCCTCTTCAAAAGCCTACAAGAATACAACAGATAATCAACAATGAATATAGTTAGAGAATAATTCAGAAAATCAATTATTATTGATTTGGATTATCAATTACTCCGTCCCAAAATGAATGTCTAGTTTCAATTGCATTTTTTGTCCCAAAATGAGTGACCTTTACTTTATAGGAAGCTAGTTATTCGTGAATTTTCAATAGTATCTCTCAAATAAGTTAACTAGCATCCTTAAGTTTGTTAAAGCACATGTTCATGGGGATACAAAAGGAAACATACCCCACTAACCAACTTCTTAATTTTTCTCACAAAGAAAATCAATACACTCATTTTGGGACGGAGAGAAAACATTAATATCGATGATCTCCTCAATTGTATCTCTATAGTTATTCTCTTTCCTTTTAGCCATTGTTGGTATTCAAACTATCAAGGCTATAGATATGCTCTCCTATGTACTAATATTAGGATCAATATAATAATGTCTCTCTTATCTTTCAACAAATATAAACAGCAATACAGCTTACAATTGCTTGCATTATCGCACCTCATAGAAAAAATGGGAAACAACAATAGTATCATTTATTATAAACAACATGAGCCATAATGATTATGACATCAAAACTGCATCAGCAGCAACACCAGTACATGATGTACAATGATGAATCTCCTTTATAAAAAAAATTGAGCACAGTCCGTTGCATTTACTCAAGCCTGTCAACACTTTCATGTGCACTTCTAGGCTATGTTGTCTCCAGGAAAACATATTTCCCAATCCCAGCATTATGTATCTTCAACAGAAAATATATTAAATCTTGAAATTGGAGAATTTTTATGTCATATGTAAGAGGAAAGCGCACGACTTGAAGTTTAGATGTAGATTGAGTAAATGCTTTCAAGAAGGCGTTTACTACATCCCAGGAGTCAGGTTTTAAAAAAAGTAGACCTAAAAACTTACAAGTTGCTGTGGAAAACATTAGTTCCCTTAAGAAATGGCATTCAGAGTCCAAACTAAGGTCAAAATCATTAAAACTAAAGGTGAACTACTATTCAATGTAATCTAGTAGCAAACACATTAAAACACTATTAGGGAAAACAAATCAGTATGTAAAATGTAACAGTGAAATATAAGGCAAAGATACATTAGTATATGTGAAAATAATGAGCAGGGTAGCAACTTAGAAGTCTGACTCCAAAACATATTCAATTGTTTCTCGAGAGTATATGATAAGTTAAGGATTTCCTAACTGAGGATACCTAGCTGAAGTTTCCACCTAGGCGCCGAGCAGAAGATTGCTCACGTGAACAGCTACAACCGACATTTATACCAATCACAAGGACAGTCAGTTGCAATGTCAAGAATGTGATGTAGCAGGCTACTGCCTACCTCCAACACCTCAGACCTACTAAAGTAGTACTTTAAATTTTTGATACTTGTCAACTCTTTAATTGGTGGCAGTTTCACTACCAATAGCCTTTGGCCACATACTTCTGTAGACCATCTCACTATTGCCACCCTCTTCTCCTCTAAATATCATCTGTTCAGCAAAAAGAGGTATAAGCCAATTTACTTGAGTGAACATTTTCTTCCTATATATTCCCTAAGAATTCTCTTGCTTAGAGATTCTTATTTTGCTCTTGCCTTAGTTGAGAGTCGGAGGTTCTTTGCCAAGACACACCTCGGCATAGCCCACCGATTTGTTTCAAGCTATCTAGCATGTGGAAGTTTTCATAGAGATTTGGAGGTCATGCCCTTGACTTTCTACAACTGTATCATTTTTGTGCTTCAATATCCAAAATTTGTAATTTGGATCACCTATTTCTACCCTCCCTGGTTGCAAATAGTGTACTGTTTAGATTGCACAAACTAGAACAAAGACCATAGAATGACTAACGAATCATGGTAATTTTGGAATGATTCCAGCATAACCAGAATCCACTTACAGCAACTAGACCTGAAAACAGCATTACCCTAGTGACATGACAGCTAAGATGCTATGCTAGCTAGTCCCAGAAAAGGCTCTCCTTCAGCCCACATTGGCTAAGCTCGTCTATACCTAGTTGCCATCAAAATATGAATGACTTTAAATAATTCAAAGCTAAAGAATAGTGACTGCCCATGCAGGCATGAAGTAGCATTTTCAATTAGCACAGCAATACATGATAGCCTCGGGAACTAACAGCTACAACCACAAAGTCAGTAATCAGGCATGGTGACCCTATCTCCTCTTTGTCCATCTCCACAAAACTCATACATACCATTCAAGCTCAAATTTTGCTTTTTAACAGATGTCAACATTTTGATTCACTAGGGCTTAAAACTAGATGTACAAAGCCAATCCTATATCAGTTCAATACAATGCACAGGAAATTGAACACAAACTCATACAGAAAATTGAAACACTGGTTCATAATTCGAAGCAAATATTGTGGATAAAAAATTCGAACCTTAAATGAAGCCTTTAACCTCCTCTCCGGATGCCTATCCGGCGGCAAGGGGTCAGTAACAGCCATCTGCGCAATAGCATCCGCCACCGTCCTAGCCTCAATGAGCGAATCGTCCCGATTGGTGTTGGTTACAAGCACCATACGCTCGTACTCCTCCTCCGCCGCCATCCTCTTCTGCTGTTTCTTGGCCTCCTCGGCCTTCCTGGCGATTTCCTTCTGCTCCTCCTCGCGGCGGTGGATGAGCTCCGCTTCCGTGACCTTAGGCACCGGAATTGACACCCGGTTAGCCTTCTTGTCGGGCTTCTTCGCGGCCTTCTCGAGCTCCTTCTCCTCCAGCTCGGCCAGGCGCCGGACCTCTGCGCGGCGAGCGGCGGCCTCGGCACGCTTCTCGGCTTCTTCCTCGCGGCGCTTGGCGGCCTTGGGCTTGGAGCCCTCGGCTTCGTTCCAGTACTGCTCTTCCTTCTGGCGAGCGTCCCGGTCCTTGCGCTCCGTCTCGGTGGCGCTCTTGCGAGCCCTAGCCGCCTCCGCCTTGCTGTTCACGCCCATCTTCTTCGGCATATCGTCACTGATCGATTGTTCGATTCCGACGAATTGGCGAAACCTAGGGTTTCTGGATTGGATCGCGAGCACCGACAGTTGAGCGAGGAGTGAAACGGCGGTGACGATGGCACTAGAATGTGCCGATGTCGGTTGGTTTGTTTCACTTACAAATGGCTTTGGTTCCTTAAAACGACAGGTCGGTTTGGTGGTTTCTTCTTCTTATGTCGGTTTCTTTTACCTCTTATACGACAGGTCGGCCCATGTTTTCGGTAAAGATATTGATAATAAAATAACAATTCTTGGTTTCTCATGAGAGAGTGTGGATGTTCACCTAACTTTTTGATGAAATATACAAACTTATTGTAATAGCCATTGATAGAGTTTTAAATTCTATTAAAGCATAGCTCAATTTATGTGACACATTTTATTTTTCATTTTGATTCTCAATATACCACACTACCAATTGCTCCAGCCTCCAAGTATTATTTTTTTAAAATACATTGGCTCTATCAAGTTTAATAAACTTCAATAATTGTATACCTAATAATCATGAATGTAGGCGTTTGTAATTTGAATTTCAAATCTTCAAATTCAAATTCAGATTGATGGTGAGTAATTTGAATTCGATTCATAAACAATTTAGCGTGGATCGAAACTCATAATTACTTCACAAATTAAAATCGAGTAAAGAGTTCTAACAAAAAAATATGTCAATAACAGATTAGTAACTTTTCGTTTGCAATCAATATGAAACATTAGAAAAATTAATAAACAAAACACATTTAAAAGAAGAAAAAAAATTTACTTCATGAGTTAAATTTGGATGGAGTCATCGTAAATTACACTCAAACCACTAGAAAAATTATTGATTGAACCCAACACCTAAAATCGTCACCCTCTTTTTGACCTTACTCTCGTTACCTTATCTTTTTACTTAATCTGGACAAGTTTACTTCATGAGAATTGAAGGCCAAGTAAAGAGCCTTAAATCAACATCAAGTAATGCATAAATTCTAAAATAAAATCTTGAAGATCCCATAGCTAGCTGTTGCTTATTGATTTTTTTTTTTTTATTACAATTGTTCTTAAACTTTAAATCAAATCACAACACAAACAAGCTTCGTGCTTTCAATTTATTTTTTCTAAGTGTAGAAATCGTTTCTACATCAGAGTGATACTCTAAACTCTAAGTTTTATAGTTTAGGACACCAAATAAGTTTTGTTGAAACACTTGTTCATGTGGTTATAATTGGAACTAACTTAAGTTCCATAAACTTGTGCTTAAAAGAAGAGTCTTGGAGCATCAGTGATGGAATGGAGTTGTATGAGTAATACTGGTGATCTTAAAAATAGTAGAAAAATCAATTTTGAAGCGCACGTATAGTTGAAGGATCAATTATAACTTTAGTTTGTAATAAAAAAATATAAGATATACTCCCTCCGTCCCAAAATGAGTGTCCTGTTTGTCTAAATTTTTTGTCCCAAAATGAGTGTCTTGTTTCTATT
>JAYMTF010002825.1:0-16937 GCA_036897485.1 Pelargonium nanum | reverse complement strand
ATATATAATTTTCCCCAAGATTTTGTTTTAATTTTTCATATCATTCTCCATTCTTTATATATATCAACTCAAATTTGTAATTCTCACCCATGGAGGTTTTTCATTCTAGAGTGCAGGGACCGAGCTCTAATCTTTAAAGAGTAGTTCATGTTATTGCAGGTTGATAGATGGGTAAATTATATGATGGATTTTATGGCAAGACTTGTTATTTTAATTTATTGACTTGTAACTTATTATCTCACCCTCTGTGGGTGCTCTTTCTCTACTTTCATATGGCTGTAATTGTATCTCGAACTTTTTGATTTTTTTGCCCTCTCGAGGCTTTTTAATGAATTTTCAGATAAAAAATAATAAGTTATAATATCCAGATACATGCAACAAATTTATATATGTACATAATGTGTGTATATAATTAATGGTTATTTCCAACCTTTTGGGGAACAAATAATCAAATATTCAAGAACAAAAGGGAAATTTGAGAGAAAAAAATAGACAATTATATATTCTGGTTTGGAGTTAATAAAAATTAGAGAGTCTACTCCTTGTCCTTGCTGTTCAGCTCCATGGAAAGCTTTACAGTTAGGCACAAAATTGTCCTGAAGTGAAACCAATCAGTTTTGGTTTCATGCTGATAACAAATACTCAAGAAAAGGCATCAACAGAGACAAGGAAGAGACTAAACACATACATAGATTGGTATTTTGTACTTCATAAGAGCTGCTTGTTCACAAACAAAAATGGTAAAAATTCCTAATACACACAGTTTCTTGTCATGTCATTTAAAAACAAAATAAGCAAGCTAAAAAAGTATTCATTGAAGTTGATATGTGAAGTAGAAAGTTGAAGACTTTTTGCAACAACAATATGGAATTTTTTGGAGATGGATGTATCATAACAGTTCAATAACCTAACTGAATACCACTGTTTGAAAGAAAAACATGAAAGTTTTGAATGTAGGGAAGAAAGTTTGTTGAGATAAAAAGTGAAGCAAAAGCCAAAAAATAAACTTTTAAAGATTACATATACATGGTACTATAATATTATATAGTATTTGGAAAGCTATATATCAAAAATCTCCAAGTTCCACAATGATCTGCTCTGGTTGAGCTGGAGCAACACCTATATTATGCATAGGTAGTTGTTGCCAATTGCCAGAATCACAAGCCTCCAATTTGGGAACTTTTACAAAGTCTATTTATTATAATTGTTTTGAGGAGTGAAGTGTCTACTTCTGTGTGTGATAATCTTGGAAGCATATGCAATCTAAATTGTAATATATAATTGGAGCTATGTCTGTACCTTTGAACCACATTCCAAAATGACAAAATAGATAGAGATTTACACTTACACAACAGTAGGATCACTCACGAGTCATAACACTGTCTAGCTTTTTATCCACTAGAGCATCTTCACATGATGACATTTTAAGAATTATTATTATTTTATTCTTGAAGGATGCAAAAACCATGGTTGTGTTGTCTCTATTCTCAACCTATTTTCTAGCTCCTACATGTATGTAATAAGAGCTTGTTTGGTAACATTACTATCCATTTGACAGAAAAAGAAGCTCTAAACACATATATGTTTGGTGAAAAATGGTTTCTTCAAACAAGATCTTATGCCTAGCTAGCTTATTTTCTGTTGGAGAAATATTGCTCTTGTAGCTTGGAAGGAGATGCAGAAAAGAGGATAGAGAGTGATATTTGCTTTGAACTTTCTATTTTTCCCTCAATATCAATCACAATGGTTGTATTTTATGTTATGTTTTATTGGTTTCTTGTTGATTCGAAGTGTATTTGTGACGTTTTGATGTTCATTCGTGGCTGAAATATCGAATGTTCTTTAGTTCGGTCAACTTGTTCATATATGTGGTACCGGTCAACTATATGTATCAAATATGACACATGCTGAGTAATTGTATTGTTGGTCACTGAGATGATAAATTTTTTTATCTAATCAATCGAATTTTACATCAGCAATTAACAATTAAAATTAAATTATATCTAATAGTGGCTACTAGTTTGTTAATTTTTTAAAAGTTTAGCCACTAATTTGTGACTTTTGAAAGTTCAGCTACCACTTTAATTTTTTTCTCAAAATTCAACCACTAAATTGAGCTGATAAATGTTCATTTTAGTCACTTTATGGGTATGAGATTTGCTGGGAGGATAAACAATAGAAGGAGATGACAATAGTTGTGGGTTGATTTCTTTTGTGAAAAAATTATTGGAACAAATTGGTGTCCGTTGTTTGATTTTGGATATTTTATTTTTAGTTACGATTGTGTAATTTTAATAGAAGAGTGCTTGATTTTTGTGAATTTTGATTTTGAAGAACATCAAAAACGCCAAGAATATTATACACAAGGGTAAAATAGACATTTTTAAAGAAAAGTTTGGGCAATGCATTCGACTTAATTGATGGAATGATCGTTTGCAAGTTTAACTGATGGATTGTGTGTGTATATATATATTATTTTTATTTTATATAATAAAATATTATATAATTATTTTGCCTCCATCTTCAGAGATATGATAATATAATTTGAAAGAAATTATGAAATATTTTCCATTCCATTGTTCTTTTCCTCCCTTCATTGTCCTTGAGCATCAACCAGTCAACCTCTACAAGCTGAACAAGGTTGCTATATGAAATTTTCCAAAACAAATTATGAAAAAGCTCACATGACTCATGAGAGTTTTAACATGACAAAATAGATCTATATTGAGCACTAGGGATGATCATGAGGCATGTAATATCCACAGTATGCCAAAAGAGGAGACCAATATTGTACTTCTGTTTATCATTATATCATTGAAAATAAGGAGAGCAACTTGATTTTATTTCTTTTACTTGCCATTCCAATATATAAATTGACACAACCATTTATAAATACATCAGATAACATCTTTTTCTGCAAATGAAACACTGAAATTTTGCAGCATTCCCAAATCTAGATGGAGCTAATTCTCATCTACAAAGAGATTGTGCACACTACTAAAGCTAATGTAACTCACCAAGTAGCGCCGGAAATTCTAATCAACTGCAGTGTAATTACGCTCCTAGGGCTGTGATGGAGTAGGAGATGTCGGAGGTTTGAGATCCGGATACTGAAACCACAAAAGTTACAAGAAAAGCAAACATTTGATCAGATCATAGACCGAAAGAAAATTAAAGTATTTAGAGGGTAATGAGAGTAGAATTACATATGGGTATGGCGATTGAGGTCTTGGAAATCCGCCATTAGAGTCCACTTGAACTTCTGGCGTGGGAACAGCGGGAGCAGGTTCTGCAACAGCTTCTACTTTTGGCTCGGGAGCAGGTTCTGCAACAGCTTCTAGTTTTGGCTCGAGAGCAGGTTCTGGAACAGCTTCTAGTTTTGGCTCGGGAGCAGCTTCTGCCTTCTGTACAGTACTATCCGCGGAAGCAGGCTCTGTACTTGCCTCTACAGGCGCCGGAAGAGTCTTGCTAAAAACAGGAGTTGGTAGAAGAGCCTTTCCAATTTCCTGAAATTCCAAAATAAGTAAATAAGCATGGATTTACCTTTTAGAAATTGTTGAAGCACAAGCCCTTTAAGTTGCAGCAAATCAAAATACCTTGACATCGTCAACAAGTTCGTTTGGTGCAACCTTGGTGTTTAAGAACTCATCAAGCTCTTTTAGAGTTGCTTTCCGGTCCTGTCATAGAAACAGATTAACTTAAGGTGGTATTGTGGAGTGGAACCATGTTTAGCATATTCGAAATAAGTCAGTTCTCAAGACCATGATGGACATAAAAGTTACAATGTGCACGCAAAGTTTATGTCATTGCCAAAATGAGAAGAAAATAGAGAAAAATGGAACCCACAATAGTTACGTAGTACGGAAGTAAAAAATAAAGTAATGAACTCGACTTGTATAGAATTCAAAGACTTCATGCACAGAAGAGAGGATATAGCATAGAAAGATATCGTCATCTAACCTCAGCAAGTAGGAGTTTCTTGCTCACAAACTGAATGATTGCAGCTGAGCCCAAAATTTGTAGAACTGTTTCTATCTATATATAAATAAAATCACAGCAACAAAAAAAAATCTCGTTAAATGATTGCTTGTCATGAAAATGATAACGATTTCAAGAAAAATGAATAGAAAGAAACGAAAGAAGTATAAAAGGAATCCTAACCTCTGTAAATGCCAGCAAACCTAATCCAGTAGCTGCAGCAACTGCAAAGGCAACGGACAAGCCATCGGAGCCATCCTGCACATTGAATTTCCACCAAAATACGTTATATAAATGCTCACCAAAGAGAGGCATTATCAAATTAATTTTTTAATATAATTACAACATACTGATCTGAAACAGAGCTAGGTATCTTGGGATCTATATAAAATGCCTAGAACTATCGTGGCATTGTTGCTTGATATGAGATATGAGTTATTGTGGTAGAATAACAGAAGAATAATTTATGTAGCCCTAGAAAATACAAGCTCTTGGTATCATTGTTCCTAGTGAACTTCTTGCACAATGTCGAGCAATGTGTATAATTAGCAGACAGTAGAACCTTCCGAACGAGAACATACTTTCCGTCTGAATGGATTACACGGATTGTCTAAGCATTTGGTTTAACACACGAAGATGATTCTTAATGATAAATCACAATTGGAGGCACAAAGGAATGTAAGAACTTGAAATAAGGTAAGACAGACATACTCCAACTGCACCACTAAAAGCGTCAGTCAAATTGCTAAGATCCAGACTGAACCCTTTTCTCGGTTCTATCCAAGGAAGGCCACTCTTCTGCAATATATAATCCAAGTCAAATTTTGCAAGTTTTAATAAATCAAACGTAATAAAAATTCAGGTGCCAAAAATATTAAATGCAAAATAAACAATGAAAGGAGAATGAATAGTACCACCCATCCTCTGGGTCCTTCTGCTCCATCTTTAATAGCATAAGCAGCTTTGAATCCATTTATGGTCACCAACTCTGCGACGAGTTCAGAGTTCCCGTCAAATCTGGCTTCCATCAGAAATTTAGTAGCATTACTAGCATATACCATTAAAGTGAAAAGACAAAGCAAGCTTGCATAGTTAGATACCCATGCCTGATGCAGTCACCGCCACCGAGAAACTTCTTTAGATTTTGAAAATTTACTAACTAGCATTCTGAATGGTATGCACACCAAACAAACTATATGGAACATGAACAAATACTATTTATAAGAGTGAAATCTTGCATCAGATCATCTGAATGGCACAAAGAAAATGCACTAGACAAAAATCATGATTTGGAGGTCAAGCATTGGCATAAGGAACTAAAGTGAACACAGAAGTTGATGATATGGCTATTCCTTTGATCTCATTTAACTTCTTTTCATTAATTGTAAAGAGTTACGCAATCAACCATTCATGTATGGGATTTGACAGGCTTTTTCTAGAACAATAATGATCATTCACACACTTCAGGTTTATGGCAATATTAGACTTAAAATGTGCCATCATATCTCAAAATGGTTATGGCAATCACTCTGCATACTACAAAGCTGCATGAATTTCAAACAGCATTGGATAAGTTTTTCATGTATGATAGATTTTGCAATTAAATACCAATAATCCATTTATCATAATAGGAGGACCCCGACTACGAGCATCTACAAAATTCACAATGTTATCCCGTATGCATGCCTATTTTATATGATGATATTACCATTAGGTCCATTACTTGTTTCGTCTTTGCAGTGTGCATGTAAACCGAATAACAAATATCAGTCCAGTTACTTACTTGTCAAGAACGAACAATGTGGTATTCCCCGGGTCTTTGAACTTCAAACCCAGCTTCTTCAAGAAACCCGGCTTGTCCTCCCCTTTGTAGACAATAGACACCGATTTCTTCCCGAGGCCCTTCACATCCGGGCTACCCACTACCTTCAATTCCGCAGCTGCTCTTATATCAAGCAATTGAGCATTTGCATCAGCACCCAACTTCTCGTAGGCACTTCTGGCCGACTCAACCCCCCATGGCTTCGGCTTCTTCAGAAACTGAGACAGAAGCAATGGAAGAGCCAAAACAGCCACTCCACCAACTACTATCCCAGGGTTGTCCACCCCAAAACTGATCAAATCATCAAGACCTCCAACACCACCCGAATCGAAATCCGAGGAGGTCATAGATTGCTGCAGTGCCTCCTCGTAAGTCAAGGCTCTAGCAAGCTCAGCATTGACAACTGAGGAGAGCAGAACCAAACCCCCATGAAAGCCCCTTGACAAGCACTCTCTGACTGTTGGTGGGTTGGTGCCAAATCTGGCAGAAATGGAGGTTTTGGGAGGAGAGATTGGGAGGAACGGTGAGGAAGATGAGTTTTTACAAAGAACGGAAATGGGTGGCAAGACAGCAGCTGCATTGAGAGCCTCCATGGCACAATCAGTACTGTATGGAACCAAGAAAATGAGCCACCATGAGCAGAAATGAGAACCGGAGAGAGATGGTTTATGCAGATTTTGTTGATTTATTGTTTTGAGGATGATTGGTTTGGAATTGGATGGAGAGAAGAGAGTGGGAGCAAAAGAATGGATGACAGACTCATGACCTTAGCTTCAGTGGGTGCATTTTGGCTTCAGTGGGATGAGGGGATGACGTGGCGGCAGAATTGTAGATTGCGCCACTCAGTGGGTGACACGTGGAGCATAAGGATGAAAGTTTGTCTAATCAACCAGAACATGCTGTTTTGAGATTGTTTCTGGTACCTAATATTGTGTGGCTCAGAAATGCCTGAAGAAGCTTTGAGATACTCTCAGTTTCAAGAGGAATCCAAATAGTACTGTTTCTAAGACAGTGTAGTACAAATGTACAATATTAAAGTAATCTACTTGAATTACAAACTTACCCAGAAATTTCAATACAAAAAATTACTTGGAGAAAATACATAGAAAACCAGAACACAGCAAGTATAAAAAAAGTGTATAGTTATGTGGTGGGGGGTAAGTAATCAATCCTATGTTATGTGGCTGTGGATTTTCTTCTTCGTGTTCGCAAGTGGTATTCGCGGGAATATAATAGTCCGTGTTGGAAATTTTCAACGGACAGCAACCATTGCGCCCATGCATACAGCCAAAGCCAAATGATACTTCATTGGGTTTAAAGAAGACAAATGTGAAATGTCCGTCCAAACTTATATGTTACAGTAACAAAAAGATTGTTTACAGGAGATCAAAAAAGTGATCCAGACCTTGCCCAATCTCCCAGATTGAGATGCCGGTTCCTGATAAACGAGCTTCCTCTAGCCGCAAAGATATTGACATCAGTGACGGATAGAATACTACGTGCCTGTTATTGCTGTCATCCTCGTAAAAGAATAAATGTTCTCCACTGTTCTTCTCCCATTGCAATACAGGCTTCTGCTTCTCCAACAATGAGAGATAATCCCTGCTGGTAATTGCTCCACCCCCTGGACCTGAAGTTTCAGAATCATTACAAGGCGGTGCCATTAATTTCTTCGTATAGTATAAAAACTAGTATGTAATAATTTCATCATCAAACAAGCCTGTCAAAGAATCTCCTAAAATATCTAAATTCACCAAGCCACAAATAACAATTTAATCATTTTGGGCCGGGCCGGACCAAGCGTGTTGGGGTGTGTCATGCTAAACGTGTTGGTCATATCGTGTGAAACGAGGCTGTGTCGTGCTGCCGTGTTCGAGTTTAATGCTTCAGCACGATTACTAAACGTGTCATCTTCGTGCTGGCTCATATAGCACACGACAAACCTTCAGCACAGCACGAACACGACATGCACGAATTGCCATCTCTAATAATCCAACTTGGCATCGATGTGACAGCTGGTGGATCAAATTTAAAACAATGTAGGATGGGAATTTCTAGGTTGTATAAGTTGTCTCGCAAATATTTGTGTTGCTCATTTACCCTATGAAAAATAAAACCTCCCCCAACCCTTGCAAAAGCATAGATTAGATAAAAAGGCATAAACCATGAAGGCATGCTGCTGCAATAAAGAAATAAAGGATCCTAAATGAGTAGAAAACCCTCACGGGAATCCTTGTGCATGTCTATCTACATTTCTGATGTCAGAGACTCCAACATCAAGAAAGGTTTTTTTTTTTTTTTTTTTTACATTTTCAAAAGAGAAGAAAAAGAGAATTTGGAGTTCTTCATGTATATCTGTGTCAAAAAGTTCAGCACCAACTCTTACACAAGAAACAGATGGACCAATGAGCATACTAAGCAAGCAAAATAAAATATTGATACTCAGGTGGAAATAGCTGAAAGACCACAATGGCATCCCCTCCAGCCCACCCAAAAGAAAAATAAGGGGAAAAACACCAGCAGAAAATTATTTAGGATGGAAGACAAACCTCCAGAAAGGATGAAATCTTTTCCATAGAAATTGATGCCAAGAAATATCTTGGGTGCCAGCTCACTTCTCCTGGGGTTACCAAGGAGAATCTGCATAATTGAACTAATCCACTTCATAGGTGCATTAGGGCCAGGATTTTGAGGACCAGAGAAGTCATAGGTCATAAGTGAGAAACCATCTACAGCATCACTCAGACTGCGAAGATCCTCGGGCCCAAAATCATGTGCTTGAAGCTTCTCTGAACTTGGTGGCCCTATAACATATATCAACTCCAGATGTTGTTTTGTATTCCTCTCCGAGCTCACAGACTGTAATGCATGTCCCAGTTGTTTTATAAACTGAAGTGCCTGAGCTTGAAAAAGGATAAAACTATATCAAATTCTGAATTCACAATAACAGTTGATGGTCAAGAATGATAAACAGTGAAATGCTTCAAAATTAGAAATGTCATTAAGCTATATCCTCCGTATGTATCAAGAAGACTGACAGACGGTAAAAGTCTACAAGATTTTAAACTAGGGCCCTTTTCTGTTCACCCTTTTGCTATTCAAAAGTTTAAACCACTGATAACTGAGATATAAATCAGCAATTGCAATGCACGCTTGTAGCTTTGGTAAGTAGAAAGTAGAAACCAATAATAATGCCATATGCACAACTTGGAGAAATCAGAAAATATAGAAAAGGAATGAACCAACTACATACTAGAAATGGACAATGGAACAATTCAAAAGCAATATGTCGATAAATCATAAGGCTGACTACTTCAACTTGCACTATAAGTGACTAATAATTTGAAATGATTGAGCAATACAAATTGTTTTGCTTAGTATCAATTGATTAATTGTAAGTGCCTCAAGAAAAAAAAACAATAAGCAGAAAAAGATTGAAGCATTGAACTATAAGGAAAAAGCTCATTAGAATTGATACTTGCCATAATCCGAAGATCTGGATCGTGCAATATACCATAAGCTGCCCACCTTGACCAAGACTCTAGCACAATACCATCATAATCCATATCCCTGTATGTTAAAAAGTGTAGCAACAAACAAATTTTTCAGAAAATGTGAAATATAATATGAAGGGCCTTCACCAAATGATGGGCACAACTCACTTGAGTATAGAATAAGGGAGACAAGCAATTGATAGCTGGCCTTGTAAGTTCTATGAGTTTATAAGAAAGGACTCACATGGGAATAGCTGCAGCATAAAGAGATTTAAACTCATCCACAGATAGTTGAAGCTATACTGATCCCATGCAAACCGAGGGTCTCCTAATACTAGATCTGGGCAACCTTTGATATTGATGAGTTCAGATTTTTATCTGTTAAGAATCATCTACTTTTTTTTCAATTTGGGGACATTGAGAACTGCTTTGGCTGGCTCAAAATTAACCTATACTCAGCCCAGATTTTCTTCCGTAAGTTCTATTCAGAAATCTTTTTCCCAATAACTAGTCAACTTAAACCATAGCATTAACATGTCTGCTTTGAGACATGGTTTATTGGTTTCACAACATGAATTTCATTTATCCTCCAAGACCACCCCATTCACGCAAAATAAATTCATAATCAACAATAAAATGCACAAGAAAGCTGAAAATTTTAAAGCATGTTTGAAAACAATAGATAATGCCTGGTCATTATGGCATCTACACAATGCTTCCAGAACATAATTTAATATTTCAAAGAGGAAACTGGGATGTGGAAGCTTACTTGCACTCTGCTACTATAAGGTTAATAGCTTTATCCCTTAGCTTCTTCTTTCTAAGCAGCTCCTTGGGAAATGCTTCCAGAACAACTCTTGGCAAGACCTATATATCAACAAGGCAATTAGCTGATATAAGACAATGATTCATACACCTAGGTTTGCACCAAATTGATATGGTACATATAAACAAGGTAGATGTTTCTAAGAATGGCGACTCATCAATAAATATCAATTTACTGAAAGTTACAATCCTTCAAGGAATGTAGTAGTATACATGTAACTTTTATTACATGCTTCAACAAATTCTCAATTGACACTTCGATTCTCTTCCCCCTAAATACTCTTTTTTTTTTCAGGTTCTTTCCACTGAGTTATGATTACAAAAGGTATATATGAATAACAGCAGTTGCTATTATACCAGAGCATCTCCATTCGCTCTGAGATCTGATATCCAGCCTCTGTCAGCATTGTGTCTCCCTTCCAAAACTAAGCCGGTTCCCTGACTGGCAATAGAAAGAATCGATAGGAGTTTTACAACATAAGTGAAGAAAAGAAAAAAAAACTTTTTATATTCTTTCTAACATATCTCATCACAAATACCAGACAAAACCTCAACTGTTCATTAACCCTATGTTAGAGTTTTGAAAAGGTAACAGGGTGGAGATTTAAGTAACAGTCCTCACCAGAGATCCAAAGTATATCACTAAAATTTTCTAAAATTATGATGTCAGTATCAGGTATCTCCATACAGCACAGCAAAAGTTTTGGCCAATGTACATATTTATCAAAATTCACAGGTTCTCATTCAATGAGCACTCTGAATATAATGCCTTGAAGAGGACTCAAATCACCACTGAGAAGCATTATTTAGCTTTCATCCCAAGAGAATGAAAGAATTTCAGAAACCGTCATAAGTAACAATTTCGTACAATTCAGTGGATATAATGTTGAGTAGCGAAGGCAAGCACTAATACAAGTACCTCCAATACAAAATTGAAATATAATTGAGATAAAGCATACCTTTTCAAATCATACCAGACAGGTGATAAGTGGGTAAACTTAGAGTTGAACCTCTTTGCCAATTCATAGCCCCTAGAATTCCTGAACAAATTAGAGGTGAGACTTTATCAATACTCAATATATCTAAATTTAACAACTATGGAACAGTCTTGAATGAAGACCTCTGAAGGAGAAAGGATAAACCCCTTCCTAATACGAAAGGACATAATATTCATATAATGCAGGCGAAAAAGCAAAATCCAGAAAATCTAGTGAACTTTTGCTATTTTGGTTCTTGACAATTAATACAGCAAAAGATTAAGGGAAACATTTCCTAAGTAGGAAGGTTATGCAGGATGGAACTTGATGTCTAATACTAGATGGATGCCGGGACAATGGTTCACTACTTTCCCTAAGTGTTGTGCATTGTAAAGATCAAGTGATCATAATTTGAAATTTTCCAAAATAGCAAAATATGAACATGAAATCAAATGTTGTTTTCTTTAGCCAAAAGGAGCTCTGATCCTTGGAATTACATTTGTCCAAAATAAGTTACTCCCTCCCGAAATAATTGGCCACATTCCATTTTTGTAAAGACTAAGGATTAGTTAGTTAGAATTAGGTTTTTCCCCTTTTACTCTTGTTGTAACAAACTAAAGAGCTCTAGCCAACTAACTTATCTTAATTCTTAAGGTAAAGTACTTTGTTGGTAATTCATGCACAACTAACTAATTAAAATGGAAAGGGAACAATTATTTTGGAACAATGTTTTCAGAGAAAGTGGACAATTATTTTGGAACAGAGGGAGTACCTAGTTAAGGTAACTTCCCTTCAACATAATTATCGAAAACAACAGCCAACAATCATATAAAGTAATACTCTTTGCATTTGATGGTTGGGATAGAACCAGTGTCAATCCACTCTGACCAAATGTTGCGATAACAAAACAAAAAGAGCCATAGACATACCATGGAGTAATGTAGGCTAATACTGGATATGTATAATGCCGCTGCGACACATTCTCAGAAACTCTCGAGTTCTCCTGAATTCCAGTTAAGAAAATGCAACAAAATTATGTCAAACTGGTAAAGCGTAGTTGCTGATTTGACGAAATCATAATACTTTTTAAAATTTATGGTTCAATTACGTGTTAACCTATTTTTCTAACAAAAATTGAACTAAGGTATTGCTTAATCTGCACTGTTCCAAATTTGCTTTCCAATAAGTTCAATTACTGAAGGTTAATCGTGTTGATTGCAAGAACAAAAATTAACAAATTACTTATCCTGATTTTCTCGGCAACCAAACAGAGCAATGCAGGCGCAGAAAGTATGAGAACTTACCGTGAGGATTTCCTGGTAACTAATGTCAGTTTTCACAAGGCCCCGCTGATGTACATATGAGTGCAGATGCTTCACAGGTGGAGCGGCGAATTTGGTACGGTAGACGATAACGGAAATGGCGGGAGAGACGATGAAGAAGACAACGAAGATGAGGAAGAGTCTGCGATCGGAGGATGGTTGGCTGAGTTGATGCTGTTGCTTGGGCGGTTCGATTCGGGATTGACGACGATCCGAAGTCGATACAGCTCGGCGGTCTCGCTTCTTCGCCATTTTGGGTTCGATTTGTTGCCGAGTCAAGGCTCGGGAGCGCAGGATTGGAGGGAGACAGTGCTGTTCAGTGTTCAGTATGAGTAAATAACGACGTTTATTTGCGTCACCGGTACAATTTGTGAAACGACGCCGAACAGCGTGTGATTTAAGCTTCAGCGCTGCCGCCTGTTTGTTACATTTTAATATTTTGGTTTGTATACGTTACTGATACTCAAATTAAGTCTCACATTATCATATTATACTAGTATCGGACCCCGTGCGATTTACGGATAAATAATTTGTAAAAATCAGTACAAAAAAAAACTCGAAAGAAAAACGTATAGTTGATTTATTATAATTAATATTATTAATAACATACTCACAATATAGGTTATATTTTTTTATTCTATATCTTCTTTATATTATAAATTTTGGTGATTAGTTCGAAAATGTGATTATATACATAAGATGAAGAACACATGAATTAAATTTATTAAGAGACAATATGTGTTTGAAGTAGAGTAAGAAAGTGAAAAATAACGTAAAATCTAAGATGAGTTTGTGATAAATCTTTATAGTCTTAATATCATATAATATAAGAAGAAGAATAAACGTGAGAAAAAAGAAAAGAAAAGAAAGAACAAACATATAGAGATCACTTGTCCCAAATCGAAAACTTAGAAGATAATTGAGTGAAAATCTATTGTATATATAGAAATCATTTGTCCCACATCGAGAAAGTGAAGAAATAGTTTAGTGGAAAACCTCTATAAAAGCTTCTTATTACTTATTATGTTTTAGTTGAAGTGTAGTGGTAAGAAGTGTATTAATTTACTACTAATTACCTATTGACATAAGTAAAAACTATTACTAAATGCTATTAGTTAATAACAATTTTTTTGTAACTCATAGAGTATGAGAAGACATGCTATAGAATTGTTCCTTTTGAAGAAAGTAGCTTAGGTGGCATTCTATAAGTCAATCTCACCAATTATTATATACTATAGTATGGATTTATTATATGATGAAGAATTTTGTTTCTATTTATCACATTTATGCTATTGACTAATAAAATAAAGGTAAATAATTCAATTTGGTTCCCGAACTTTGGTGTTTTGACCCAATTTAGTTCTTAAACTTTTGTTAACCAAAATTAGTCCCTAAACCTTCATGTTTTGACCTAATTTGGTCCATGAACTTTCAATTGACCCGAAATGGTTCCTGAACTTTCACATATTGTCCCAATTTGGTCATTACCCTTAAAGCTTATATAAAAAATTCAAGGACTAAATTGGGTCAAAACATGAAAGTTCAGGGACCAAATTTGATTAAAAAAGTTTAGGGACCAAATTAGGTCAAAACATCAAAGTTCGGGGACCAAATTAGGTCAAAAATTTTCTTCATCAAAATTCTCCATTTTTTTAAGACCTATTTGTATTCTGTAGTCTCAATACATTGGGGACTTTTAATGGTAGGGTGAGGGTTTGTGGGCGTGTGGGTTGGGGGTTGTCTCCGGCCGGGAGGTGGAGGCGTTTGTGTTGAGAGAGGCGTTCATGTGGATGGAGAGGGGTTGGCATAGCATCAGTGGAGATCGAGTCGGAGGAGTGGTTCACTTGATACAGATCGAAGGAGAGGCTATCAGTGCCTTTGGGCTGGCTTTGAGAGACATCCGACTCATCTCGGGTAGTATTGATAGTTCTGTTTTATTTTTTGTTAGTGAGTTTGTAAATTATGTGGCTCGAGCTCTTACTCAATCCTCTAATTCTATTAGGCATAGTTTGTTGGATTGACCCTCAGATCCCGACGTTGATTGTAATTCCTTTGGAGCTTGATTTGAACTAATAAAGCTTGTGAGTTTAAAAAAATCTCCCAAATAGTTCCATAACGACTAGATAGGTGGCATAAACCATGAACCATGGTTATGTAATTCAATTGGGAAGAACAAAACCAACCTCAAATAAAATATAGTAAGTTAATTATAATGTTGAGATCAATGCTACTCACTATATAATTAGCTAATAACTAGCATGAAATGTTTCATTGTGATGCACATACAAAATCCAAAAGAGAAACACAAGAAAAAACAAAGCAGTAATTAACTTGGTCCCTAATAGCTAACTGTGAAGCATAGGAAGGGCTGCTGGTCAAGATTCTCATACACTCCACATATAAACATTAATATTGAAGGGGATAAATAAATGAACACCAAAACAAGGAGAAAAGTCACAAATAAAAAAGTTTAAATGCCTGGCACATTGTTTTTCAATGGACCCTGATATCTGCAATTTCTAAGAGATGGAAGCTTGTTGGACCCTGGGATTTGTTCTTAATTTGTATCAAATTAACTTACGCAATGAGTTGAAATATGAGTTCCAATGTTAATTAAGTCCATGTATCTTGGAAGTTATGATTTTTGCAAAATTGGATACTGAGATGATATGTGAATTTAGGTGTAAAGACAAACATATTTTAATTTAGTGTAAAGTCTCACCTCCAACAGCTTCGTTAAGGCCAGGGAGAGGCTGCATAAACTGTGGAGGTAGTGTCATGGTGGCAACAAGACAGGAGAAAAACAAAGCGAGAAAGTGATACAATATATGTTTACATGATTTGTTTATTTTCATGTTGTCTCCCCCAATGGTCGTGGATCAGTTGGCTTTACGAGAAGCTAAAGAGATGAGATGCGGCTCTGCATAATTGGCTTGAAACATGCATGCGGCGTAGCGAGTGGTGACACAACAATAATGAGCTAGTTAGCTAAGTTGGGATGTGCAGTAGCTACATCTTATTATATATTCTTGACAAATTATGCAGTTGACATTTTGTAAATGTGGAATCTTTGGTTGATATGTTTTGAGATGATAATAGGTTTTCAAGTTGAGAAATATTCCATAAGGATATGGAGATTAGGAATTGTTGATATAGAATGCTCGGAGATGCTTATTCTTGTGTCACCAGGACTAATTGTTCCTAGCTAAGCTTGCTAGATAATCTTGTATCCGTTCCAAAATAAGTGTCATGTTTCACTAGCATTTTTGTCCCAAAACGTGTCTTGTTTTCAAGCTCCACTCCCAGTCCCGTCATTTTTGTCTGCAACACTGCTACACATAAATTGGCAGCCTATAAATAGATAGCTCACCCTCTCAGATTTATATAAGCAACAACTAATTACATACATAAACAAATTTATTGTCCTCTGGATCTGAACTCAAGGCACTGGTTATTCACTCCCCCTCAAGGGCTTCCGGTCCTTCATTCGACTTTGATCATATTATACCATTGAATCAAATCGGTTGTCCGGAAGCTCGTTTGGGGGTTTGAACAAGCTGTGCCTTGTCTTGCCTTGCCTCATTCTTCTTCTTCTTCTTCTTCTTCTTTGTTGTTACTACGAACGAGCTTTAAAAGAGTTCAGAATAAAGTGATTATTGTTCTCACAGAGCTTATGCAGGTTCTACAGCTCTTAGAGTTAGCTAAAGAAACCAATATATATATATATATATATATATATCTCTTGTAAAGTTAAAAAAACAGCTCATAACTATTCCTCTCTGTGTTGCTGCAGCTTGTTTACAAAAACTATATCCATTCCATTTCACAAATTGTGGGACTCTAAACATTGCTTTTTCTGTTTTTGCTTATTTCATCCATCAAGCTAGCTAGAGGTTACTCTTGTGATCGCAAGATGATCCAAAAACTGAGATATTAATACTTGCTAGCTACAGGTTTTTGTAAAATTATCTGTCAAGTACATAATTGATATCTTCTGGTATATGTTTGTAGAATGATTCATTAATACTGATTACTGAATCTAATAAAGTAATAATTACTCCATGTTTATAATGAACAACTCATGTACTAATTATATATTGAATCTTGCACAACACAACCCAGTACAATAACACCAAGCTTAACTTCACCACAATATATAAATATAAACTATAACCTTTCTACTTCTTTTAGCCCAAATTAGAGAGCATCTGGTATATTACTGTGACAACTTTTTGGCTCTGTATAATGCATAACATTTATATATAGAACTTTTCAATAACTTCGAGATACAAAGGGAATGAGATGGTGATTGAGTAAGGTTAGTTGATATTTGGATCTTAAGAACTACATGTATATTATTATTATATGCAGTGAAATCGTCAGAAACACACAGGAGTGCTGAACTCGCAGTTTAATTTTTGTCCCACATCGGCTGTGCAAGAAGAGAAGCAAGAGCAGGTGCGTTATAAAAAGAGAAGCCCAACGCTGTTGAAAGCATACCTTTCTCGGCCTTTTGGCT
>JAYMTF010002824.1:0-16939 GCA_036897485.1 Pelargonium nanum | reverse complement strand
ACATGCATGAACTATGAACAAGACAAAATGTGTAAATTAGTTTCATCCCAAATTGCTGCAAAGAAAATAGACTATGAGAAACAAGATGAGTCACAGCTTCTAGTACCTCTCTGATTTCTTCGAGCATGGAATTGTTAGTTCTGTTTCAGAGAGGAAAAAGAAGCAGCCTTCTTAATCAGTTCAAATGTAGTGTGTCTTAACCAGATTGCTAAGAAAGCAAATCCTATGAACAACTACCTGAAGTTACTTTGTCAACTACAGTTAAGGACAGAAAACCAGGAGTAGTAAATTCAGACTGTCCAACATCTGTATCCAAACAACCAACTTTCTTGTATCTGGAAACATTATACAAGTCAGAGTTAAGAATAGAGAGCTTGCACCTAAATCATGCAAAACTCAAAAGCAAAAGGACCATATAGCATTTGTCCAAATGTCCCTTGGAAAATGCAGTGCAGTCATAACTGATAGCATTTGTCAATAAGAAGAACATTTCATTTTCTTCACATGACTTTTTATATCAAGAGTTGAAACTCTTGTGTGGTATGAGACATGCACAATGATATAATGAGTTCAGACTTGAAACAAGACGTGGGAGACTTTTATAAATCATGTCATATTCAGACTAATCTGCATTTGAACTTAGAGGAACAACAAGAACAAAAAAAGTTATTACTCGACAAATTTAGAATATTGCATAATGATAAACGTTTATTTCTCGGTCGAGATTTTTATCAGTTGCATTAACTTATGTTAGCGAAACTCAAAATATTTGTTACATGTAGATCTTATTTAGCAAGACTACTTAAAGATGTTATTTGTTGAATTGATCAAAATGGACATGAATTATTTATTATAATAAAAAAACAATTTAGTAGTAGCAATCATTATGATCTCATGAGATGTTCAATGTCGATCATAATAAATTGTAATCAACATATACATTAACGAGTAACTTAACTACTACAACATATAATATTCGGTCGATCTCATCTGCATAAACAACATCTATCGTTTCACATAGCAATATAATAGAAAAAACTGAGCGACCTTAATAACAAATCACGTTAACCCAATATGTATTTTATGAGGGGAAAAAATAATTTATGTATTATCTCTTATCCTTGAAAGCCAACAATATCACTGGAGGCTTGGAGCTCATGTAGGAGCTTTGTATATTTAAGCCGCTATTTGATGCATTTTTTTATACAAATTTGTGTAGATCCTTCTATAAGTTTTGTTTATGTGACATCTCATCTGAAGAGGCGCTAGTGTCACCAAACAAACACTACGTCGTAAAATATGACATGACCTTGACAATATCCATAAAACACTATTGTGTATTGACAAAATAAGCATCTTATGTGATTCGTCCTCTATTTGCATTGATTTCAATATGCAGCTTTTTAAGGAAAGCAGGCATGGGCAAGCGGGGAAGATGTAAAAGTCTTAATAGCTAAATTTAATTTTGTAAATGGGCAACCAGACGGGTTGTGTCTCGGGCTCACAACTTAGCTCAGATAGGTTTAAATGATTTATGTAAGGCTTGGACCGCTTTATTTTGAATATATTGGCCGGTTATTTAATAAATAAATAAAAACACTATTGGGCAGGAAATTGGCCCACCAAGCTATGAAACTGTTTTAGTAATACATATTTTTTCATAAAAACTGAACAGCTGGTCCCTTGGTCTAGTGGTCAGGACATTGGACTCTGAATCCAGTAACCCGAGTTCAAATCTCGGTGGGACCTTTTTTATTCTCAATTTATTTTCCCACAGTTTTTAATGGGCTGACAATAGGCCCATTTTCCAAAAAAAAAAGTTGGCTGAATCTATAATGGGCTTCAAGTAGGCCCAAATTCAGATATTCTGCCCGTTTTTTTTGTTGTTCGGAACTCGAAAAGGTGATAGTTGTGGGTTGTGTTCGACGAGTAATATTATTCACCCGACCTGAAAATTGATCGGGGTATGCTTTATGCAATCATAACCCCGTAAAAATGTGGATTTGTGAATTCACCCGACCTGAAAATTAATCGGATATGTTTTAGGTGATCATAACCCCGTAAAAATGAGGTTTAGAATTCGGGTTTCGTTGACTCAAATTAAATGTTTTAGAGGCTTTGTTGAAAATTTTGTAGAAAAAACTTTTCTAATGGGCTAAAATTGGCCCATTTTGTAATGGGCTTTATCTTAAATTCAAACATTTAGGAGCCTTTTTTGAAACTTGACTCTTTGTAGAGATGGGAAGAGAAATCATTGTGCAATATGTGACCATTGAAGCTCATCAAAAGACATTTTTAGTATTTATTTTCTTTATTGAATGTTACATATATGTATATATGAAATTCTTTTTTATATGTGGTCATATTTGCATGTACACATAGTGGTCACAAGTGGATTTTGCAATGTACCATACTTATCATATAGGTATCCTTAAAAGCAAGGATTAGAATATATGATTTCATGATTCCAAATTCAACATGGAGCTATTTGTGTCTCAAAATATACTATCAAATGCTAAAATTATGGAATACAAAATTCCTTAGTATTTAAAAAAAATATTATTTATGTCTTAAAATAAATGCTATTTTTTATAATTTACATAGATAAAAAATTAATATTTTTATGTCCTAAATTGTTTTTGGTCAACCTAATGCAATAAAATTTAATATTTTAAACTTGAAAACCTAATAATATCCCATATGTATTATATTTGTAAATATGAAATATCATTAAAAAAATATTTTTATCATTATTTTGTTAGTATAATATAAAGTATAAACTAGTATGCAATACACACTTTGGAATCTAAAATTATCCAATAGTAGACAATAGGAGGAAAGAATAGTTTTTTTTTTTATAAACTAGCAAAGAATAGTTGGGCCACTATATCAACTATTCATGAATAATCCATCACCATATAAAATGACTATTATGCCCTCACCCAAGAAAATCCTTCATCTATTTTCCTTTCTATAAATAGAAACCTTCCTCTCTAGTCCTAATACCTTATTTTATCCCCCAAAACATAACCATGAAGCCTCTCCAACACCACCTTCCTTCTGATTCTTCTCTAGCTCATGAGCCCTTACCCAGCAAACCAGTTGGGCAAATTTTGAAGCAAGCTTACGCGGCGGTCATGGTCGCCGGAGGAATAATATGGGAGAGACGGAGTGGTTTCGAGAGACGAAAATGTTGCTACGGTCCAGAAGAACCCATTAGAACCATGATGTTCATAGGGACTTGGTGTCACACATAAGGTTTAATGATGAAAAAAATGTATTTATTTTTACTTTTTTAGATTGAATTTGACGATGAATTGAATTTTTTTCAACTATGTGAAAAATGGTATTCATGGTCATTGAAGTGACAAGAAAAAAGAGAGAGTAGAAAATGAAAGATCAATAGATAAAGCCAAGTTATAAGGCTATTTAAGTTGAGCTCAATGTGTATTATGTGAATAATAACTCGTTTAACTAAACATCCAAGCATTATATATCATGTCAATTGTTTATAATTTTATTAGGTAGGTTACCATTAATATGTTAATGCGATTATCAAAAATTTTGTACTTTGCTTTTTAATTTGAACTTGAACTCGTGTGGGCACTCAAATTTAGCCCACATTTGATGGTTTTCGGATAGTTCAAATGGACATGATTATTTTATGAGTTCGGGTCGGACATCTTAGGCGCAATCCGCATTACGACAAGCTTGAAATCTGATTCAACCCAAAACTCACACTCAGCCCACACCTATGCAGATCATAGAATTTATATTTTTAACCTTAACCAAATCAAAAATTTGAATTGACAATTTAAACATGACATTTGATATTCTTCCCACATTTTAATTTAATTTGAGTTTGCCATATGAAACTGATGATACATTTAAGGTTAAATAGTTTGTCATGCATTTTCCATGTATAACCCGCATAGTCCGAGTAATTCAACGATTTTCAGAAGCCGAGTTCAAACTAAGTCTCTTTAATTCAATCTCGAAAATAGCAAGTTCTTCTAAAACCCGAATGGATAACTCTTAAGTCTCACCAATACAAACACCGACACTCTAATCCGTGCACACAAATAAAGTGGGCCCATGATTCGATCATTGGCTGCCGCACGATTGTTTGACTTTTGGGTCCAAACCAAGTTGACCTAAGATTTGGGGTAGGTGAGTGAGTGAAGTGTTCATAGAGTGAGTGAGCGAGCGAGTCACTGAGTCAGAGTGATAAGATTCGTTCGGTTCCGATAGCAGAGAAGGATAAGCAAATCGGCGCGAAAATGGCATCAGCTTCCGGCGACAAGAAAGCCACCGTGATCGACGGAAAAGCCGTCGCTCAGGCCATCAGATCCGAGATCGCCTCCGAGGTTCACATTCTCTCCGAGAAATTCGGCAAGGTCTCTGTTCTTCATCGCTCTCAGTGTTTGATTCAGTTCGTTGATATGCATTTGAGTTTTTTGACTCATTGAGTTCGAGTTCGATTTTTATTGATTCGGATTAGCTTGAAATGAGTTGCGAATTAGTGTTAGTTCACTCTGCATGTTTGATTTATTTCATTGATCTGGATTTGAATTTCTTTAGAAATTGAGTTTGATTTTGATGTTTATTGTCTATTGATTCAGATTAGCTTGAAATTAGTTGTGATTCAGTGTTAGTTCTGTGGAGATGATTTAAATTTAAGAATATAATGATTGACTTGTACGGACAAGAATTGAGCAATTAATCCAAGACTAGAAGTAAATGAACATTGCGAAAATTGATTTAGTTCATTGATCTGAATTTTAATTTATTGAGTTTGATTTAACGTTCACCAATTCAGATTAGCTTGAAAGTTGAAATGAGTTGTGAATTAGTGTTAGTTCTGTGTAGAAACTCTTCTTCATCACTCTCCGTGTGTGATTTAGTTAATTGATCTGATTTACCCGATTAATTGAGTTCAATTTAACGTTCATTGATTCAAACTAGCTTGAGTTGCGATTAGTGTTAGTTCTGGGCAGATTTTTTAAATTTGAAAAGATAAGGATTGAATTATACGGACAAGAACTGAGTGAGCTTGAAATGAGTTGACTAATTGAGTTTGATTTAACGTTCATTGAATCAAATTAGCTTTAAGTGAGTTGCGAATTGGTGTTAGCTTTAAGTGTGTTTCCTGGATTGACTGTGTAATTGTGTTCACTTATGTCCATTGCTAGTCGAGTTATGATTTAACCTTCTTTCTATTGGTGTGGATGTTATCTTGAACTATTTACGATATTGCTAATTTAAGAACAGAGTAGAAATTGGGCCTATATATAGCAATACAGCAAATTTTTTAGAGGGGTTCATGACTAATTGGGCCTGAGTTGAGTTCTCTTATTTGTGTTGTTGGTATAATCGTGTTCATGAATACTAGGAGCTCGTTCAGTTATGAATTTCTGATGCAACCTTCTTCTTATTGGTGTGGCTATTATGCTTAGTCTATTTGATTTTGTTAATGTCATGTGACAATTGGCAAGATCTCAATATTTTTTTAGTTTCTATTCGTAATTTTAGTTGGCATTATGTGAACTTTATAGTCTTTCTAGTGGAAATTTTACAAGTCTTAAGCAGATAGTTTTGAATGCTATATTGCTTGAGTTGTGCAGGTACCAGGATTGGCTGTGGTGATTGTTGGCTGCAGGAAGGATTCTCAAAGCTATGTGAGTATGAAGAGAAAAGCATGTGCTGAAGTTGGGATTAAGTCTTTTGACTTTGACCTTCCAGAGCAAGTATCTGAAGCTGAGGTGATCGCCAAAGTTCACGAGTTAAATGCAAATCCTGATGTACACGGTTGGTCTGTTAATTAATTAATATACGTGTTTGTGGGCTTGGAATTTGGTATTTGATTATCTATATCTTTTTTTGATATTATATGACTAGTATGATTGTTTATTTTGTTATGCCTCTCTCATTAATTGCGGTGTGAGTTATCCAGATAATAATATAGAATTATTAGATTCAAAGACCTCTGATGTGAATGTCGATGGAAGAAAATTTGTGTATTTTTTGTTTATAAAGTCCTTCTCAACATGCCAAATTATTTCTTAGAGTTCAAGTGAGATGCATAGAAATTTGTGGTTCTCATAATTACATATGTTGCCTCCTTATCGTAGCCTTGGAGACAAGAACACTGGCATACAAAATAATTAATCTATTAGCATGCAAAAACTAATTGCATTAACTCACGTGCTGGTTGTTACATGTACAGGCATATTGGTTCAACTTCCATTGCCAAAACATATAAACGAAGAGAGAGTTCTAACTGAAATCAGCATCGAGAAGGATGTAGATGGATTTCATCCTCTGAACATCGGCAAGCTCGCAATGAAAGGCAGAGAACCTCTATTTCTTCCTTGTACCCCGAAGGCAATAATTTCAGTTTATAATATCACTAGTATTGTTTACGGTTTACTATATACTACCTCCGTTTCTGAATAAGTGTCGTTTTAAGGTTATTCGCACGAGTTAACAAATTATGTGAAATGAACTGACTAACCTTATTTACTTGTTTGTGTACTCACATTAAAACTCTCTCTCCCTCTTTCTCTCTTTATTTTTTTTTTATTGATATATTGCTTCTTCACAGGGATGTCTTGAACTTCTATCTCGAAGTGGTATAAGCATAAAGGGGAAGAAGGCAGTTGTAGTGGGCCGTAGCAATATCGTTGGACTGCCAGTTTCTCTGCTACTTTTGAAAGCAGATGCTACTGTAACCGTAGTCCATTCAAATACTCGCGATCCAGAAAGCATCATCCGAGAAGCAGACATTATTATTGCAGCAGCAGGACAAGCAATGATGGTAACTAAGACTGCTTATTGATTCGCTTAGCCTGGTTTAAAATATTTTTATGCATGTGATGGTCATGGTCCTTAGTAACGAATAAGCTGCTCTATTTCTTTGAGAAGTATGGTTCATTAATTTGTTTTTTTTTTTTCTCTAAATTATCAGATAAAGGGCAGTTGGATCAAACCCGGTGCTGCAGTTATCGATGTTGGGACAAATGCTATCGACGACCCTAGTAGAAAAACAGGTTACAGGCTCGTTGGAGATGTAGATTACAAGGAAGCTTGTAAGGTTGCCGGATGGATCACTCCGGTTCCAGGAGGTGTTGGTCCAATGACGGTTGCAATGCTTCTCAAGAACACCTTAGAGGGAGCAAAACGTGTTATTGAACAGTAAACCCTATCTTTGTATCTTAGTTCTTCATCAGACATTACTCGTTGCATCGTAATAAACATAATGTGCTGTATTATTTTGTTTCTGCATCAGTGAAGCATTTGAGTTTCTGAATCTTTGAGCCTCTGTAGTATTCACACTTGGGTGGTTAAATAATTTAATTTCAAATCTTTTCTTAGGTATCGTAAAAACGATTTGGTGCTTAAACGGAGACCTCTCTAACTATTATATACTGCTCCTGCCTCGTCTTTTTCTTTCTTAACATTACAGATTGCGTACACAGATGATATCTTCTCGAAGATTCCATTTTTGGATCTCACTGCATATAAAGCTTATGGGAAGTCTAT
This sequence comes from Pelargonium nanum, assembly GCA_036897485.1. Lineage (NCBI taxonomy): Eukaryota > Viridiplantae > Streptophyta > Magnoliopsida > Geraniales > Geraniaceae > Pelargonium > Pelargonium nanum. The sequence goes on along the minus strand of JAYMTF010002824.1, from coordinate 9,397 downwards.
GGTTGATGTGACTGGCCAGCCGGCTTTCTTCGTCTTCTTTCAGGTGTAATCTTGAATGAGGTAATGTTTCGCCGGCCATCTTGAACTTTCTTATTTATTTATTTATATTTTTTCAAGACCATGAAGTCCCAAAACCACCATGTTTTCCTTTTAACCTCTAGGTTAGGATCTTGAAATTTATGCCATTTGTGGTATGCAACATTGTGGCTCGTATATATGGATGCAAAAATCGTAGCTTAAATATCGGATTATAGTAGATTTGTAGCGACACGAACTCGACTTTACACACACACGAATTGACAGCACTATGTATCATGTATATTTTTTCTTCATGTTCGACTTAAAACTTCCCGAACTGATTGATTGAGCCCTTTTAGAGTATCGGTTTGGTACGTATTGGTTGATTTGCTTCCTCATATACATTTCATAGGGAAAATTCCTCGAATAATTTGCGGTTCCATACGCGTGATCTGAATTCAAATGCTGGTGGTTGGTTTAATATTCTAATGCATATTTTTGTAACCTTTTGATTCAAAACAACAATATTATAGACAACTTGTGTGTTGTTGGGTGGAATCTTTACCTAAAAGGGTGTGAAATATGGAGAATTGTTAGGGATTTTCAGATGCTTCTGATGAGAACATAACCTAATTCCAAGTGGATAATATCTGTCTATTAGACCCTTTTACAAAGTCAAATTTGAGGACAATAAAAATTGTTATGGACATTATTATTAATAGATCATTGATAATACAAGAGAATGAGTGTCCCATACTGCAAAAATAATGATTTTTTTATGGATATAATTAAATTATTGTAATTTTATTTAGTTTTGGTTTTATTATAATAATTATTAGTTGAGTCAAGGATTAGGACAGACAAACCGTTAATAATCTCATTCGGCTACTCTCATTGTCTTAGTTTATTAATAAAATCCTTGTAGGGTCTCTTTGAAAATAAACACCATTGTTTCCATTTATTACGAACTTTTACCATTTGCTCTTACACATTTGGAGCTCGAAAGTAGATCACGAAATATGAACTTCAATTTGTGAGCACCCGAAACTCAATCTACATTTTACTTGCAAACGATTAAGATTTGCTCTACAATGTTCACTTTTTTTTGTTGATATTTTGTCTCTATGGATGGATACATTTTCATTCATATAGTTTGCTATACAAAACGAAACTTCTAAATCAATAATCTCGAAATTGGGCCTCAGTTGTTACGTATAACAATCTCGAAACTCGAATGGTTAACTACTCTAAGAAAATCAATTATCAAGTCAAGTATACAATGGCATGTTTGTAAATACATACAATCATTTCTTTCCCACCAAACCAAATATAAAAAACATACCCAACCGGCTCTTTTGTCTTACTATTATCTGTATGTATATATATATATATCATAGAAATTTTCAAAGAGAAGCTATCAAAACACAAAAACAAGAACAAAAAAAAAATGGCTACTTCTTCATCATCTTTAGCAATTTTCTTGTTCCTCGGAGCTCTCATCGCCATTTCTTCTGCGAGCCAAGCCTTCGACCTCGGATGGGTGGCGCCGAGCAGCGAAAAGATTGGCAAGTGCCGCGGCTCAATAGCCGAGTGCGGCGGCGCCGCCGAGGAATTCGAGCTGGACAGCGAAATCAACCGCCGCGTGCTTGCCACGACTCAGTACATTAGCTACGGCGCGTTGCAGGGCAATACAGTGCCGTGTTCGCAGCGCGGAGCTTCCTATTACAACTGCCAAAAAGGCGCCGAGGCCAACCCCTATAGCCGCGGCTGCAGCGAGATCGCTCGCTGTCGTAGCTAATAAGCGGTTTTCAAGTAGAGCTGACAATTCGGGTTTCGAATCCCGTGTTTCGGGTTTGGATTTGAAGGATTCAAATTTAACCCGAAAATGATTTGAAAAAAGTGTGAAGTGTGGTTTTGAATTGAATTTAGAGTTTTACGTGTAAAGTTTGTGAGTTTGCATGATTGAACTCGATATAAATTTGATTGAATTTGGGATGTCAGACTATAACTCAAGTTTTACACGTAAAGTAATGAGTTCGCTTGATGACATATAAATTTATTGGATGTGTAGTGTCTGTAAATTTGAGTTTAAATCGTCATTTTTATTCTTTGGTCACTTGTTTGAAAGGTTTTGTTTGTTATTTGTTGGTTGTTGTTGTTGTGTAATTTTATGTAGTGTTTTGTAATTTTTGTTGGCAATTGATATTCTTATATGACAATTGGAATTTATCAAGTGTTTTCCTAATTGTTATATTCATCCATAAGTTGAGGAAATATGGTTTGGTCCTTTCTTAATTTTGTTATGGATGATGTCTCATTAATATTTCTTATGCTCATAATAGAATTAACTATGTGTAATGATCGTTATGAGTGTTTTCAAGTCACTTGTTTCAATGAAATTTGACAAAAATTGTTGAAATTTTCGGATTTAGGTAGTTTATGAAAACTGTTTAAATCTCTCAAATATAAATATCTTTCTTTCAATATGAAATATCCGATTTAATATAAATTGAGCCAGAAATGATCAAAAGGTTGCTCAAACTTTTAACTCACAATCTAAAACATAAGAAATCTAATCATGAAGACGTAGACACGTTGATTAAAATGTCTTTTGTAATTTGTACACACAAAAAATAATAATTTAGACTACCAATGATATTGTTTTCCTAAACGATCATACATCACATGGACAAAATTAAATGCCAATATTTAGCTATAAATATAACCAAATGAAATAATTATTCTAATAGAAATAATGTGCCTTTTAAAAAATATAGTTTTGAAACTTTAAATGAATTGGCGGTCAAAGCACATTATCAACTCTTTCAAGTTCAAAATTTGAATGGATTGAAAAATGCCAAAAATGCCCCTTCTATAAATGCTTTTTGTTTGAAAATATAGAATGGGTAATTTTATGTGCTAAACAAAGCACACCTAATTTTGAACTTACATTAAAGAGAATTTAAATTCTAATTCAACTAAAAAATCAATCATATTCGAATAAATTTTGAATCAAAACGAATTTATTTTATAATTATGGGTCATATAAAATAAGATTCGATATAGTCTATACTCAATCGGACCGAATTCAGATTAGTCTTTATCAACTCGAATTCAAAAAAATTTGATCTAAACTTCAAATTTTCACATCTAAACTGCTAAACATTATGAGGACACGATTCACGAGTCACAAGTAGAGTAGTCAATCTAGACCTGAATTCGTCCGATCAGAGTCGATCATATTAGACAAATACGTACAAATTTATACATATTACACATAAAATTTGAATCTCAATCTAAAACCCGCAACCCTATTAATCGAATCCGGAAAAAACTCAACCCAAAACTCAAACTGGCAGCTTTACTCATTAGGTTTTAGTTCATCAAATTATACCCCTCATGTTCGTTTATAGTAGGGCTAAAATTTTCATCCCATCCTATTAAATTTTCAACCATATAAATAAATACAAGAAAAGGGCAAAATGGTACTTATGTCCAGACACCAGGGACACAAAAGTAAATTGCTCCTCCCCGCCCAGCCCTCTCAATATATGCGATCAATTTTCTCATAGCTCTCTCAATTCGCATCGCAGCAACGGTAAAACGGAAGAGCTAAACAGAGAAGAAGAGTCAACGAACGATGGTGAAAGCTTCGTCCTTTTCTTCTCTATTCGATTTCTGTGTCTATTAATTCTTTTGGGTTTTTCTGGAATTTTCACATCATTTGATCTGTGTAATTTACTTGCACAAACCCTAATATATCGATTTATGCCTTATTATGTGTGCAATTTCGTGTGTATATGCAAATTTGGTCTCCTGTTTTGGTTGATTAAGCTCTTTGAATTGCAATGTGGAGCTAGAGTTCTTGTAATTTCGGATCTGCGCTTGTTTCTGTTTCTGGGTGGAGGGTTTGTTTGATTTGGCAATTTAGGGTTTTGAGTTGATTTTGTGGAATCAGCTGAATTTTTAGTTAAAGCTTTGTGTTGGATTTGGGAGTTAAGTACTTAAGTTCCAATTCTAGCTTTATTGCAAGTTTATGTCTATAGTTGTGTCCAGGATCACTGTTTTTTTTAGCTTGATAAGGATTTAATGGTCATTTCATTGATTTTGGTTCTGTAGCGGGCTTAGGTTGGCCGTGTAGCGAAAGCCATATATTGGGAATGGGTAGTTTAAATTATATGGCAACATGTTTTTGACAATTGACATGGCTAGTTCTTGAAAATGGTGGTGGTGAAGCATATTAGGATTCAATTTAGGTACTGTTTGGATTAGAATTTCAGTTCAGGAATGAGAATCAAGAATGAGAATGTTCAGGAACAGTGCTTTAGTTTGATAAAGAGTTAATTTTCATTTCATTGATTTGGAGTACCCGTTTACTTGTTTTGACAGTTGACATGCCTAGTTCTTGAAAATGGCACTAGTCGAGCCTGCGAGGGTTCAATTTTGTTTTGCCTCTTGTCAATCGTATCTCTTGCTTTGTTGCTTGTATTGATGTATTCTGGTTTCCGTGGCAGGACCCAAATGATTCAGATCCAAAGCAGAGCACTTCTGACATGACAGCATTTGTGAGTTCCTCGACATAATCATAACTTAAACATGATCTCTTTCTTATTTTCCATATAGTTTTCATTGCTCTCTCTTTAGCCAAGTACAATTCTACGTGTATTATCCACAGTTTAGCCCGTGATATTACAGTTTATAATTAATGATCTTCTATTCGTGAAGGCTACTGTGTTTTATTTGATATTCAGTTGTTAAAAAAGAAGTATTCGAGCACAGTTTTAAGAGATTATATTCCCATGTGTTCTAACTGTTTTTGTTTCCGAGGGTTTATGATCAAAATCTCTGATGGATTGTCTTTACATTGGCTTTTCAGGTGCAAGATCTACTCCAGCAGATGGTGAGTTGTAATTAAAACCTTACGTTATGCCGATTACGATTATATACTGTTTATAACAACTATTCTGTTTGCAGCAATCCAGGTTTCAAACGATGTCCGACTCCATCGTCAATAAAAATATCCTTTTCCCATATTCTTAAATTTCATTGCAATATATCTGACGAAGAAACTAATTTGCACAATGCACTCATTGTTTGCTTCAAGTTTGAAAACAATTAACCACTTTGGCATGATTTTTCGGAACTACAAACAATCTCAGTTATCATCCTTGCACTCAACATTTTCAAAGATGTAGTGCTTACATTTTTTTTTCCTTCCATATATAAACAGGTCAGTTTGAATATGCTGAATTTATCAGTATGAAACTTCAGCAGTACAAAAAAAGTTGATTTTGCCCGTAGTAATGGCCTGGGCCAGCTAAAGGTGTCCCGATAAACATTCAGGTGTTTTTGACCCTGCCTGTTCAGGCCTGATCCCAACTCCCAAGCGAGTTTGTCCCGAACTTTGCCTGCGACTCATTTTGCGTCTACGGACCATCATTTGTCAGGCCTAATAATACAGGGTCCGATAAGTAGAGGTGGCAATTTTGGGTTTCGGGTTCGGGTTGATAGCCCGAATCCGGCTTCACATTTGTTTGTGTTTCAGGCCGCTGGCCGGGTTGGATTTCACATTTTTTTATCTATTTTGTCTGTCATATTAATGCTCTTGTTTTCATCGAACAATTGCTTTTCATTCTTCGTGTCTCTGTATTACAATTTTCTGGTCACGAGAATGGCTTTGGATTCTTGATTCTCATTCCCGGACCAGTTTCTCTTAATCCAAACGCTACCTGAGTACATATCGTTAAACATTTGTTTCCTTAACTGCAATGCACTCGATGACATGGGAAATCGCATCAACGAGCTGGAACAAAGCATCAATGAGCTGAGAGCCGAGATGGGAGTGGAGGGATCTCCATCTCCAATGGCTCCATCAAAGTCAAAGCCAGAGGATGGTTCAACATAATAGAATCAATGGAACTGCAACTCTGGCTCTTTACTTGCATCTTTTATGTACTTTTTTTCTTCATGAACCCTTCTTGTTTTTGCACTATGTAATTGTATACTTGTGTCATTGTGAGACACCAAGTTGATTGTTTTTGGTGGTTGCTCTTAGGCCCCCAAAAGGATTGTTGGTGAATTTGTTTAGTTGTGCAATGAATTGAGAGCTTCAAGCCTTTCACAGCTAGTTGTGTACTTCAGCTTATTTGGCTCATGTTGGTTACATATTATTTTAACATGAATCATGTTATCGTGTCGTGTGTATTTTACATGTCCAACACAAACACGATAAATTATTGCAACACGATTATAAATATGTCGTGTTGCCTAGCTATTCAAAAGTGAAAGTAATGAATTTTAATCTAATTTGCAAGATGGACCACATTTCAAACAAAAAGAACCAAGAAAAGCCCTTTGGCATCACAAAGTTGACTAAGAAATGTAGCTTATTACATAAAACAAAACAAACAAAAAAAGCCTAAATCAAAGGCTTAATATGAGGAGGGAATTGGGAAGACCTAATTTAAGAAATGCCATAAATTACAGAATTCTAATTTGTACAAAAATACATTGAAAGTAAAAGCTAAATGACAAATGACAAATGACAAATGACAAATTCAAAATCACCTTGAACAATTCCACATACATTTCCCATTGCTTTACATCTAAAACAATCTCAACTTCCTACACAGCATTTTCTCTTGGATCGTAACTTCTTCGAAGATTGCATGATAACGACTTTATATTTCTACAATTCAACAACCAATTCATTTCCCGAACAGTGTAAGAATCCGCTACACGAATTTCAACAAAACTCAAATTGCCCTATGAAACATCATATCTTTGCATAACGCAAAACACCAAACTTCCAAACATCGGTTACTAAGAACTAACATTTCAAAACATCAAATGCATTGTAAATTAGGTAACGTCTTATCACTTCCAAGCAAGTTTCAGAAAGTTATGAAACAGAGCAAAGTATGAACACATTACAAATTTACGAACAAAATGTGGCAATAGTTCACAATTAGAATAAAGAGAACATCAAATGGAAACCGAACTTTGATGTAATCATACCATAAAACTATACTGAGGTTTGTGCTAAACTAGACATCGTTCCAATAAGAAACAAAAGCAGTAGCAACAAAACGATCGCAAGCAAATTGTAAATTTCTTCGGTTCTTCCACTTGCCATTATTGGAATATCCACATCACATACAAAAAAAACCCAAAAAATCTTTCATAGCTCTCTATTATATCCCTCCTCTTACTCAAAACTAAGTAATTTTGAGGGTATAAATATTGTATCAGTTGACTAATACCCATTTTACTCTTACGGAAAACTATGTCTATCTCCAGAAAAATACCTAAAAACATCATGCAAGTACTGAGAACTCGGATTATTCATCGACAGAAAGAAGCAACAAGTCACTCTACGAAATGGAATATATCAATAATACTTCAAGAATTTATTATGTAACTGTTTGCACATTGAATTGAACAAATTAAAGGATGAGGCAAAAAGATACACAAATATTCGTAAATCGCATTATGATTTAGAAATATAATAAATAACCGAATCAAGAAGACGACACCTTAACAGCTTTGAATGCTGGGTGAAGCAAGCCAAACTCGTCTTTGACCTCAAGAGGATTACTCGTCTCGTTCCTCACTCTCTTCACCCGTCTACTACCCAGCGACTGATGCGTAAACCCATACATCTGAAGAATCTGATTGTCCCCAAAGTTAAACGCTCGGTCCATCTGCTTCAAGCATCTCTCAACCGGGTAATCCCCAAACTTCCCGCACGGCTTGCAACCCACAAAGTGAGTAACAAGAGGCCATCGATGATCACCCAAACCCGGATGATAATTCTCGATCATTTCCTCGTATCTATCCACCAAAATCCCCCAATAACCGTGCAAATAGTACGCATTCTCCAAATACACCTTCTCACCCCATTTCTCTCTCTGAGTAGCCAATATATAAACCATTGCCGATTGATCATCAGCTTCGAAAACAGGCCTACCCTTGAGCTCCCTCGTCAAAACCTTCCCCGCCTCATCCCTAATCTTCCCTTTCGGCCCCATTGGCGCCCACGTATCAAGCAAATCCAACGCCCATTGCGAATTCCTCAACAAAAAGCTTCCCGTATTCAATCCAATCCAATTCTTCTCATCGTACACCATCTCGTTCCAACCGTGCATAACAAAGTTGTGATCTTTATACCTCTCCCACGGAACCTCAAATGCCATATCAGTGAACATTGCATCACTGTCCATCCACCACAAGAACTCAACCTCGGGATGCGACAGCAGAAGCTTCCGAATCAACGGGAGCTTCGCCCAAAACCCGGCCATTTCAGCATCCAAAAGAGCCATATTGTAGAAAATCTCAATGCCATGAAGCCTACAATAATCAATCTTGTTCTTAATCGATTTCAGGAGGTAATGGTCCCCGACCGGATTCTCACAGGGCTTCGGGGAAGAACCGGTCACCAGCAAAACCCTAGGCTTGTTAGGTCTAATAAAATTGGGGAAATCAGGATTTTCCTGAAGCCACCTCGATCTCTGCTCGTCCCAGTCCGAGATTTTGGGGCCGAGAGTGTACGGCGCGTCGGGATCACGCGCGTCCCCTTCCTCCTCGTCTCTCAGAATTTTGCTAATGTCGAAGGTGCTGTAGCTGTTTCCGTCGCCGGAGTCCGATTTATCGCCGGCGGTGGTTGTTTTTGTTTCGATCTCCTTGAGGAGGCGGTGAGGCTCGGAGCGTTTCCGAGAGTAGAGCTCGCGGATCTCGAGGAAGTCCTGTCCCGGCGTCCCGAATTTTCCGGCGCCGATGGTGCCACGTAGGACGACGAAGGTGAGGACGAGGCAGAGGACGCTGAGCTTGGCGTTGCGGATCAATCGCTGGATCTTCCGAGCTCTCTGAGCTCCCAAACACTTCTCGATCATCGTGTCGTGTCGAATTCGAAGAAGAAGATGAGAAATTGGGATTTGGGTTTTGATGAATTGGGGGTGGAATAAGAAACCCTAGAAAAAAAATTGATTTTTTTTAATTGGGTTGTTTATAGAACACCATTTTGGAGAGTGTGTGTGTATAGATATATATACATATTGTGGTGAAGAAGATGATACAGAAACAACATGTTTGTCTGAAAAGTTTGGAGTTGGAATTGGACATTTTGTTAGGATTCTAGATCTACTTTACTTCTATTATTGGCTAATCATAAATAATAATGAATAAAATGATTATGTAATTTTTAGATTCAATCCATATTTTTATTATTTTGGTTTTTTAAATTTAACCTTTCAAGTGAACAAAATTTTAATTTTACACCCTATTGAGATTCTGATTTTGGTGTTAAAGTTTAGATTTTTTACTCTCTTTTTATTATTATTATTATTATTATTATTATTATTATTATTATTATTATTATTAT
>JAYMTF010002823.1:0-16943 GCA_036897485.1 Pelargonium nanum | reverse complement strand
ATGGTATTACACTCATACGAGAGACACGACCACTCCGATACGATAGCCCTAGCCGTCGCCTAAGGAGCCGCAGCCGCCGGCCAAGGAGTCGCAGCCGCCACTCCTTATAGAGAAAAACCCTAGCCGCCGCCTAGCCTAAGTTAAAATTTAGTTGGCTTAGATTCCTTATTTTATATATATATATTATTAAATGGGTAAAAACTTTGGTTTATGAACTACTCTTAGTCTCTTATAATGTATGATTTATGTGGTTCAATATCTCTATTTACAACAAATGCTTAATTAAACATTTTGATATAAACTATGCAATACTATATAGTATATAACTAGTTTACCTTCTTTTTTCAAGTGTGCATGAGTGAATTAAATTTATCGTGGGTAATTAATCTATGTTTTAAAACAAGTGTTTATGTTTCTTACTTTTTGAATGATAGTGATAACTAATCTATTTTTTTCCTAATCTTTTCAATTTTGGGGTCTAATCATCTTTGATTAATCATTGAATTGTGGTGTCCCCACGCCACGTTACGTTGTTTTCTTGGCAATTAATTACATGATTTGGTTTCTCTATATATTAATTAGTTTATTCATATTTTTGCATCAATTATATGAATAATTAATTGTCTTTTTCGTGTGGTACCAATTAGAAGATTTTGTCTTGTGGTAGGAGCATATCATTAATTTGAAATCAACTCACTTTCAAAGAATATTCAGCTTCATTTCAGTATATAGTATTATACGAACAAAAAAATAATTAAAAATCTCAACAAGAAAGAGAGAACAAGTGGTGAAATCAATCATGTAGCAAGTGTTTTGATAAAAAAAAATTAAAGAGAAAAAGTAGAAATATTATTGGAGCTCATATGGCTCATAGATCATAGACTCCACTTTCTTAAATCAATATTATTTGATGGGACAATCATATAGTTAGATGACTATATATGCTCAAACTACAATAATGGAGATTGGACCATTTGACCTTTTAAATTTCAGAGCCAAATGTATAACTATTTTTTTTATAAATATTTGGATTTTGAAATACTGAAATATGTACTATACTAAAGTTAACAATTTAGATTTAGAATAAAAAATATTTTAGTATATGATCTAAAACTAATATATATTTGTTACAAGAGTTGAGCAATCGACGGATTAGCTCATAATTATTTTCTAAAAACACACATGACTAACTTTTTTTTTTTGGATAAAATGACTAACTTATTATATGAATATTATTGATAATTTGTACATAACTTATTTTATATACAAAATAATAGATGTCACTTATTTCAAGAAGAAACAAAAAAAAGTTAAATAAAACACTCATTTTAATTTACCGATAAACCAATGTTTCATGCCCACGGTAAACAAAATATATATCTGTGTGATAAACGATAAGTGGTAGCTCAAAAAATTACTATCATTTTATATGTAAAAGATGTGAAATTTGAATGCATTTAACATTTTTCTATCGGTATCATATTGTTAATATTTTTTCTGCGTCTTCGAAACCTAAACGTACATATGATACTCAACCTGTTTTGCAAAGTTGACACTGACAAAATATAATTAAGCAATTGAATTATTTTCAACTACCCACGTAGGCATACTAATTAGAAAAGTGTTTGATTAACAATAATCACATGTAAAACATGGTTTTACTTATGAGTTGGTCCATGTATTTAAAGAGTTCACATCTATCAATGTCCCCTAAAATGGCTGTTATTATAAAAATCACCTAATCTTTACAAATATATTAATTACAGCTAAGTCAATTGTAAGTTCGATGGAATGTCCTAATTGGAAGGTGTATGGTTGCTTATCCATTACCGACCACTTTCATTATTTTTAACATTTCTTATATTAATTAAAAATAAAAAATTTAAGTTTTGGAAATGAATGAAACCAATATTGATTATTCAAAAAAAAAAAAAAAAGATGAAACCGATATTGATTTGTCTATCGAACAGATTATTAGTATATTTATCCAAATTTCTATATATGGGAGTAAAAATAACTTCCAATATCCTGTTTTTGTTAAAAATTGTTGTTATGAATAAGATAAATTTTATCTCTATCAATCTCAACATTTATTGTTGATGAATATCTAAAATTAATCAAAACAAATTCTTAATTTAGTAAAATGGTGTCAAAATTGTTAAAAGAATCAAACAATTAATTAAATGGTTTTAGACCAAAATGTAGTAGGAGCACCATTTTATCATACCATAGACCTTCACCTATATTTCATGATCATCATCAAGATTATCCAAATAATCAATTTGGCCCCACCAACCTCTCCCGCATCGTATGGGACGCCGCCACGTGTCTAGTGGGCGTTTTGAAATCGCCCCTTGAGAGGCCTATAAATTACACCAAATGCCACTTCCGTATACAAATACATTACACGTATAAATACGAAATGAAAATAAAGGCAGCAACTTTATATCCCTAGATTTAAGCCACAAAAAGCTCTGTATTTTCTCTCCTCCTCTGTGGCATTGTCGGTGTTCAGATCTTGCTCCTTTGTTGTGTAAAATATACTCTGAGCTTGCTTGGCTCTAGGGTTCATTGGGTATTTTGGATCTGTACTTTTGGTGGCAGAAGAAGAAGATATGCGAGAGCTGGTGGTGGCGTTTCTTGAAGAACCAGTTTTGGTTTGTTTATGGTAGTAGCTGCTATTTTTGGTGTCGTTGTTGTTGGTGGTGGTTCCGGCGTCTTTGTGGCGGTTGTTGGGCGAGAGGAGGAGGATAGACGGTGGTTGGCGGCGGCGGCGGTCTCGTGCATGAGGGATTTGGATTGGATTCTATGTGCCGCAGAGGATTCCAGGAGGAGAATAAGGTTGGATTGTGGACTTGTCATTCGGAGCAGAGGCAGATGGGGAAAATGTGGCTGATTTTTCCTTGAATTTTCATTGACTTTTTTTGGTGTGTGTTTGTTTCCTGGGAATTTTTTTTAGTGATTGTTTGATCTCAACTGGAGGTGGGTTTTTGAGGGTTGTGGAAATTCAGAGGGTTTAGAGAGAATGCAGCAAGATCAGAGGAAAAAGGTAATTGATTTTTAAAATTTTCCAACGTTTTTGGATACCCTTTTGGCTGTAATTATGGGGAAATGAAATGGGATCATGTGTTTGTGTCTATGTGTGAAGAAAGTTTTGATCTTTTGTGCAAATTGAGCTAGACATGTTAGGAAGTTGGGTGGATACTTTTGGTCTTTGTTTGCTGAGAATGTGTTACGTTTCTTGGCTGGAGTGGGTTGATAAAGGCATAAAATTGAATTGGAATTTCTTTTAACAAGTGGGGTTTTCATTCTTATTCTGAAAAGCTGTCCTCTAAATTAAATGCTTGTCATGATGATCTCATTTGATGCTGTTTCCAAATACTCTCCCTCTGGAACTGATTCTATCTTTTGTTATTTCCAATTGTTTCCCTTTGATCCATAAGTTTTTTTTTCCTTCTTCTTACTTGTCAATTTCATTTTCTGGACATTTTGTATAATCTAGGCTGCGAGAGTTAGTGGTATATGTATTGAATTTAAGGTGGTTGTTGAACTTTTAGCCTTTTTTTATGTATTTTCTTCTGTAGCAGTAATGAGGTTAATATATCTGATTGACTTATGATAAAATTTTGGTTTTTGGTAAATAGTAATAATTGATTGTTTGAAGACTCTGATTTTTCACCATCTCTTCTTAATCACTATGACAATCTTATAGATTTGGACAAAAAACTTTATAAGTTGCTGGGAAAGTCAAAATTGTGTTTGGATCGAGAGCTGAAACTTGAGCTTGCTGGCAGTCAAGTCTTTTACTAATTGCACCAGTTGTGGTTTTCTTGTGATTATGGTGTGTATTTGTTTAAGATTCAATATAGTTTTACTATTGTTCTTGTATTTTCTATATATAATTTATTTTCTTTTTTTTTTGTCCCTCCTATGTTTGTTTTTTGTTTCATTGGTGTGATTATTGATTAATGCAAAGCTGATATGATTTTCATGGTAATTTGTTTGGCCCTCTTTAGCGATTTAGAAAGTGAGTGTACATCACGAAGGACAACCCTGTCCTGCTTCAGAAATTTAAAAAGTTCACATAATTCCATGCGGGACAATTTCAAATATTCTTAATGTTTTGTGTGGTTATCCTAAATAATATATCTCAGCATTGCATCATATTTTTGATATATAAAGTATTATTTGACATTTTTATTGTAAATGTGTAATGTCTTGAAAACTTATTGATTTTCGGTATGCGGATGTATAATTTGCAATGTGGACCGAATTAATAAAAATTATAGATCATAAGAAAAACTTCTAAAAGGGGACTATGTCTTTGTATTGACATGACTTGAATTGAACTTGTGTCAGCATGCTTTTGACATGTACCGGGCTTTGAAATATTCTGTTAATTTTGAACATTGCCGACACTGTTGACATGCAGTAGAATAATCAAAGAAGAATATACTGGAAAAGTAAAGGCAGGCGAAGTGTATTTTCACTGTTTCTGTATCCTATATTTTGTCATCCAATCAGTCAAGCCTGACCAACTTATTCTTACTTTTGATTTTTTCAGTTAATACCTGCTTTCATTGGGATTTGATATAATGTATTATTTGGTCTGACTCATGTTTCTATATCTGCTGCAGAACCCAGTAGAGATGGACTTCTTTTCTGAATATGGCGATGCTAATCGGTATAAAATTCAGGAAGTTATTGGGAAAGGAAGTTATGGTGTTGTTTGCTCAGCCATTGACACTCATACTGGTGAGAAAGTGGCGATAAAGAAAATACATGATATTTTCGAACACATATCTGATGCCGCTCGGATTCTTCGTGAAATAAAGCTGCTTAGGCTTCTACGGCATCCCGACATTGTTGAAATTAAACACATTATGCTTCCTCCTTCGAGGAGGGAATTCAAAGATATTTATGTTGTGTTTGAGCTCATGGAATCAGATCTTCACCAAGTCATAAAAGCTAATGATGACTTGACGCGTGAGCACTATCAATTTTTCCTTTACCAGCTACTTCGTGCATTGAAGTATATTCATACAGGTAGTTATTATTCTCTAGCTGCTTTGTCAGACTGCGTGTGATGGGATCTTAACTTAAAGTACACGTGGGGTTGGCTGTTTGCCGTAATGATTTCTTTTAGCACAATTATAGGTTATATGTATTTATTGTATAGTTCGATTTATCTTTTTGCCTACCACTTTTTGTTCGCTATGCAATTGCACTTTGAAGTTTGGATATTGTTTTTGTTGTGTGCCACTCTAAATTCTAGACATAGCATTATCTATTCATTTTTCTTGACTTTAGCTCTTTCCTTCTCTTTTGAACTTTTTTTAAAAAAAATCTTTTGTATTGGGGAGGAAATGGGTAGATTAGGGGGTGATGAACTGTGGATGATGTCTGATTCTTGGCTACTTCTCTGCAGCAAATGTCTACCATCGAGATTTAAAGCCAAAGAACATATTAGCAAATGCTAATTGCAAACTTAAAATATGTGATTTTGGGTTAGCACGAGTTGCGTTCAATGATACACCTACAACTATATTTTGGACGGTATGCTTTTCTAGAACATTAGAGCTGTAGTTATTTACAGCTATTCATGAAATAATTACTACCATTATCTTTTTTCTTAAATTTAACCCTCGATGTCTTTAATGGCATAATAACAGGACTATGTTGCTACTAGATGGTACAGAGCTCCAGAGCTGTGTGGATCATTTTACTCTAAGGTATGGCTTTACATGTATTCTCTACTTTAACTTTGTAGCGGCTGATGGCATAATTAAAGCTTGGTTTACAGAGCATACAATTAGTTACTTACTAAATCTGTAGCAACAGCGTTTTAAATGCCTCAAGTGCATGTTATTTATGTAAAGAGCAATTAAACTGAACTCAAGTACTCAACATAGTTGTAATTTTATCTAGTCGTGTCCACTACATGCAACCTTATCCAAATCCTTCCGTCTCAAGGTGATTGAACAAAAAAATCATCTTAGTAATAAATGCTCTTAAGAAATTTGTATTCATGAGAGAACTATGCAGTTTGTGGTGTGGGTTTTATAGTATGCCTGATAAGTATGAACACAAAGTGCATATCTTTGTAAGCCTAAGGTAGCAAAGCATGAAAAGTAGGATCTAACGAGACTTCTACCCATCTTAATCATCCTCCGTGGCTAGCATCTGTTAAGTTTTCTGCGCTTCTTTTCTGGTTTATAGTGTAGTATGGTGTAACATTTATAAAGTGGAGGGTAACATAGACCTTGTTTTACTGTCGTGGTCAAATTCTTTGGTCTGGCTCTAGTTCATATTATCTGAGCTCTTGCTCATTCACTTTCACTGTTGTAATTTGTAATATCATCTGGTTGCAGTATACACCCGCAATTGATATATGGAGTATAGGCTGTATCTTTGCCGAGGTATTGACAGGAAAACCACTTTTTCCTGGGAAAAATGTTGTTCATCAGCTGGATCTGATGACCGATCTGCTAGGGACACCTTCATTAGATACTATCTCTCGGGTAAGCATTTGGGTTTATCTTGTGTAATAAAGTTGTATTGTACTGCAAAATTTTGAAGTTTGTGGTTCGAATAGAATCCTTTTATCAATTTTGTATACCATTTCATGTATAGGTTCGAAACGAAAAAGCGAGACGATACTTAACTAGCATGAGGAAAAAGCAGCCTGTTTCTTTTGCACAGAAATTTCCAAATGCAGATCCTCTAGCTCTGCGGTTATTGGAAAGGTTGCTTGCTTTTGATCCGAAGGATAGGCCAACTGCTGAGGAGGTACTTTCTTACTGTGCTTTTTAACACTAAGCTCCATCATAGTTGACGGCACAGTTTCATGATCTTATTTTCTTGGTGTATTTCAGGCATTAGGTGATCCTTATTTCAAGGGTTTGGCAAAGGTTGAGAGGGAGCCATCTTGTCAGCCTATTACAAAGATGGAATTTGAGTTTGAAAGGCGAAGGGTTACAAAGGAGGACATACGGGAGTTAATCTTCAGGGAGATACTAGAATATCATCCTCAACTTCTAAAAGACTATTTAAATGGAACCGAGAGGACCAATTTCCTCTATCCAAGGTAACACACGGGTTCTTTTTTCAATCTTATATTTGTGTTACTCTTAAGTCTCAACAGAGACGTTTTACTCATCAATTATTTTCTGATTTTGGGATTTTGGGTGGAATGTCATGGACAGTGCCGTTGATCAATTCAGAAAGCAGTTTGCTCATCTCGAGGAGAATGGCGGGAAAAATGGACCTGTAATTCCACTAGAAAGAAAGCATGTATCTCTTCCTAGGTATGTGCATTTCCTCGATTCACTTGGAATCTTTTCTTATATTCTTCCTCCCCTTCTATAACCATGGGCAGGCACAAGAATGGCATTTTCCATTGATATATGTGGCAGCACAAGTTGATACGTAGATCCTTGCCTCAGATACGTTTATTGTTAATATGTAGTCAAAAGCTTTACTATAGGTGTTAGTCTATTTGAGCATTACGGGTGTGAGATCTAAATGAGTCCGAACTATAGGATAGATATTGAAAATTTCCATGATGTGTGATGAGAGCATCTATATATTTGATCTTTGCAGGTCTACAGTTGTCCATTCTAATACTGTCCCTCCAAAAGAGCAAGCAAATATTGCTTCCTACAAAGATCGGCAAGCAGCAGAAGAGGTGTACAACAAGAATTCCCGGGATATGGGGATACCCATGAATCTATCAAGGACTGTGCAGGGACCACAAAGAATCCCAACAGGTGAGCAGTCTCGTACAACTTTTATTGTTTTTGTATTGTTACATAAAAACATGTTTTTGTAGTAGTTAACATTCTCTGGTCATCAGCGAAACCAGGAAGAGTTGTTGGACCCGTGGCTCCATATGAGAATGGTAATGTTATAAAAGATGCATATGAATCAAGAACGTTTGTCAGAAGTACAGTCCTCCCGCCTCAGGCTGCCCATCCTGCATACTCTTACCGCAGGACTAGCTCCGGGAAGCTAGAAAGATATGTGGGCAGTGGCGCTGATGGGGACTTGTCCTCACAAACAAAACTAGCGCCTCAATGTGGCATGTCAGCCAAAGTAGCACCCGATATAGCTATTAACATTGACAACAACCCATTTTTCATGACACGGGCAGGAGTCACAAATACGGAACATACTGATGACCGAATCGCTATAGACACGAACTTGTTACAAACAAAAGCTCACTATGGTGGGATTGGTGCTGGTGCCGCCGCGGCCACTGCAAATACAACTGGCCACAGAAAGGTTGGCACTATACAGTTTGGCATGACAAGGATGTATTAGAGAAGAACTTGTGAGGTACGTAGGCGAGCTAATGTTTTGTTTGAGCACGAGGCTTCCATATAGTTGTGTAAAAAGAAAGAGGAGGTTGGGGGAGAGGAGGGGTTTTTCTAGGATTTGCTTTTCCATGTAAACCTTGGAATTTCCATGAAATATCTTACTTCCATTGGTATTGAAATGAAAGGTTAATTTTCTTTTGTTTTAGCAGGATTGATATTGATTTTCTTGAATAGTTGGATGTTGGAAAGTCTCAACCAAAACCAATTAGAGTTGATATGATAGTTGAAAGGATAATACTGTTACTCTTACGAGATAAACAACTACGCTACGTTTGATACGTTGGAATGAAATGTTATTAATAGTATATCAAAACCACCTATTTATACTCTTATGAGATAAACTTTTACACTATGTTTGGTACACTGAAATGCAATGTAACTGATATTAGATCAATGCACATATTCCTATGCAATATTCTTAATCTTTTGAGGTTTTGTTCAATTCATGAACATCACTTGCATGTCCATTTCATGTATGTTCTTTATGCAATTGATATCTCTTCCCAATCACAGAACTCCATACATTTTCATTATTGTTATCATCATCCACTTCTGTTTTTGCTGGTGCTACATGTTGTAGGTCCATATCCAATGCATTATTTATAACATCCACACTCCATAGGCCCTTCCAAATACCACCACACAAATCCATCACATTTAATCAACTTAAAACTATGGCTTGGATTGAGATTATTTTGCAAATCAGGAGCAATTTTGGGTATGAATTCTTTCAAGAGTCACAGGAGATGGTGTAAGAGTCTCCAACTCATACAAAGTAAGCTCCTGTTAGACTTGTTGTGTACTTCTATTATCTGATAGTTGTTCTTTCATGCTCCAACAACCAAACAACTTTTAACTGAACTTTTACCTATGTTCAAAAAAATAAGTGAATACTTGTTGTACATCTTTATTTCATTACCAAAAACAATGCTTCTAACTAAAATTGGACTATTTTTTTTTTATTTAGATAAAAAAGAGAAGAGGGAGCAAGAAAAGAGGAGGTGGGTTATGGTGACAGGGAGTATTGATACCCAAATGGGCAACACAACACAAGACACAAAATCTCAATCTATCAATCCCAATGACCTCTCCACATCCCACAGCTGGTTTCCTTCTTGGAAACACCATCCTCCACAAGCTCTATTCATTTTTCACATGTAATTTACCAAGTTTGAGTTAAAATAATAGTATTGTGTGCTGCAAAAATAGCTAATATGTTGAGGCTTGAGTGTTTTGAGAGAGTGAGCTCTGAGGTTGTGTGTGAAAAATACAATCCAATGAAATCCAAAGAAGTGGGTAAATTTTGTGGGGCTCAAGGAGGGGTCCATTAAAAAGGATAGGTACAGGTGGCAACCATGTCAAAGCTAATGATGATGATGATGATGATGATGATGATGAAGGGAAGAGAGAGCACATGGGATGGGTGTTGTTAAGTTCAAGAGAATCATGTGATCACATGTGCTTTCCTCTTCCTTTTCTTTCTTTTGTGGGTCCCTCTTAACCCTATCTATCCAAATCTACTTACCTATAAACTATCCCATACAAAACGCACGTGATTCATCAACTACTAACTTCCTTTAAAATAAGGGTTATGTTACTAATTGATTTATCTCATATAGTATCAATCTCATTACTATAATTGATGTGATTCATATGCTTGATTGATCCCCTTTGCATAACTAGTGTTAAAACATATAAACACTTGCTGTTCTTTGAGACAAAAAAAGTTGCTTGCGAACTTGTAGTGTTTTCGGAATACTAAGTGTTGATGAACGTGATAAATTTTACTTGTGAAATTGTAGCCTGCTGAAGAAACTAGGAGGAAGCGATGAGTTTTCATTGTGACCTCGTAGCCTCTTGGTGTCTCAAGGGACTCTTTGGTGGTCTTAACTCTCAATAATTACGGACACGTGATGCATTAGTAGGAAGACGAGTCAAGATGGAACAAGCTAGAGTAGGTGGCATTTTCACAACATCCAATGTCACAAAAAATAGACGAGTTTCACTTTGGGGGCCGGAGATTGAACGAGAAAGATTGGTCTCCGTCATAATGCCGAGACATAGAGATCAATGATATGTCATATTTTGCACAAGATGTGAGAATTGAAGCTTTTTCTTGGGGACGAAGGTTGAACCAAGAGAGTCAATGAGGATAATTGACTCTACACCCCTCTTCCTAGATCCGTCATCGTCGCAATTTCATTAACGATCTAACCTGATCTAAGACACTTCTTTGTATAAATTTCTTACTATTCGATACATTTAGTAATTATTCTGAGATTTAATACACCACCATGTCAGTCCAAAAACCCAAACCCTGAGCCTGAGCTAGGAAAAGGAAGCAACCCAAAATACAACTCAAGTGGGTCCAGCTTCGTTGGCATTGACATTTCTTGAACTCCACAAATAATTTAACTTAAAAACACTCCTCTTCCCTCACTCATCTTCCATAAACTTCTCTTTCTCTTCCTCTCTCATTTTGGAGATGGAGATGGAAGCCACTCACCATCAACCCTTGCAGATCCAAAAACCCACAACTCCCACATTACATATCAGAAGAACTCACAAAAGATCTCAGATGGGTTCTCATTCTTTAAAGCCACATAGCATCAGAAGAAGAGCCAAGAAGCAGATCAAGAAACAACAAGTGATGATGATGAAGAACAAAGAAGAAGATGTTGAAGACAAGATCATGGCATTGCAGAGGATTGTGCCTGGTGGTGAAGCTCTTGGGACTGACACTGACAAGCTGTTTCAAGAAACTGCTGATTACATATTGGCCTTGCAGTCTCAGGTTATGGCTCTCAGAGCTCTCTCTGCATTGTTTCAAGATTTGGATAAGGAGAAGAGGAAGCTTGGAGCTTGAAGATGAATCAATCTTTTTATACACAACACTCTTCTTGGTTCTTGCTAGCTCTCAGTCATATTTTTTTAAAATTTTCTTGGTTGGGATTGGGATTAGGGAAAGGAGATAATTAATTTTCATTCCTTTTTATTCCTTTTAATTTTTTTTAGTTTAATTAGTTCTCAGAATGTTGTGATTTTTAGTATGTTTCTTGGTTGAAGAAAAAAAAAAACATGAATGTCAGCTAAAAGTGTATCACATTATGCTATGTCTCTTTGTTCTTCTTTGTGGGTTGTGGCCTTGTGGGTAAATTTTAAGTTTATAATATAAGGAGACACAAAGGATCTGAATCTTTTGATATGGTAAGAGATCAATTCAAGATTCTCAACTGAAATCTTAATTTCATAGATGTAGACTTGGTTTTTACTTGATATTCTATTATGCTTCAATTTTTTTTTTGTTGTATAAATTTATAGTTTAGTGAATTACTAATAATTATCTAATGTTTGAAGAATTTTGGGTGGAAACAAATGTTTGAGTTCAATAAAGATGAGATCATTATTATATGATGATTTGGTGTATGCCATAACACCAGTCTCAAGGTGCATTTATCTGTTATTTGGTTGTTGATAAGGGAAGGGTCATTGGGGGGCAATGATAGGGACACAATTTGTTAAAACAAGATCCAAATTTCAACTTTTTTTTCTTTGTCAAATAAAATATTATTGTTGCTATAAAGTTCATTATATAAAGAAATGAATGTTAAATTTTAAAATCTACATTACTCAGCTAAGATATTACAACAAATTTGGGGTGGAATTGAACACTTCTCAAGTCAATTATACCAAAAGAAGTTCAACTCCAAACACAAAATCTTTAAATCACACGTTAGGAGCATGTCACGTAACAAACACACGTACTTATGTTTTATGAATAAAAGTTCCATTGAGAACTGATAAAAACGGAGTGAGTAATTTTGATAAATAATGACCGCGATGAGTAAAACAATAGGCAATTCTAGATGTCGATTACTGTCGGAAATGATTTGTAATCATATAGTCTTGTTAAGTGCAAGTTTTTAGATTTAAGTTAACTTTCACTTTAATTATTCCACATGCATGTGATGAGTCACTTCACTTGTATATATGTACTTGAAATGCTATATGTATATATTGTCCTGTAGCTGAAAGTAAAAGGTTGATGTTAAATTTGCAATGGGTTGCATGTGGTGTGTAGGGTTAGCTACAAACAACAAAATATGGAAGAAACAAGGAAATGGAAGGAGTTGGGGTTGATGGTTGATACAACAAGGCATTGGCATGTTGGGTGGTCCCTCCTACTCCTAGCTTGAGAACAATTTCTGACATCAACAATGGAGAAATTAACCTGGATTGACATGGTTGCTTATATTTCCAATGTCTATGTATCTTGGACTTTGTTCCTATAGTTTTTGTCCATTTTCCAGATTTTGACTTGTCATGCCACTAAGGTTTCTCTTCCAATCACTTACATTTTGCTTGTCATTATACAAGACAATTGAGCTTTGGGCCATGGCACATGTTGTGTTGCATCTCTTATGGACTCATGTTGGCAAAACCCAACTTGGGGTGTGGCTCATATCCCAACTCTAAGGACCTAACAAGAGCCTGAGTCATCTGATCCGCGTAACATTTCACAAAAACAATTTTTATAGTAACAAATTGAATCAAAAGAGTTTAAATATTACTAATAATCGGACAGAGTGCACTGAAGTCTTCCCTTCCAACCTACAAAGCTTGGATCACAATAGAGTGTCTGATTCCACAATAACATCCTACACGGTTGCCACCATTTCTTACGACTCAACAAAGGATTTCGTGAATTGTTAGAGTCCCCACCAGCCTCACTGCCTAACTCTTTTCCTGCACCCAGCACAACTCGAGAACTCTCAAGCAACTCATCCCATACCAAACTGATCTAAATTGAAAATAACACTCCATCCGATTTGATTTTCAACCCTTCACCCGTTGCAATATACCTTCGATCGATTTACTCTTAATTCCATTTTAGATCAAAATCGTAAAACCATTTATAATGTATTAAAACTTTATTTGTAAAAACAATCCACCCACATAAATTGCCTCATAGAACTTGATTCTATGATTTATTTTTCTACAAATTATATATTTTTATATGCTAGTGACAAGTGGCAACCCATCGTTATTTAACACGTGGCACTTGCACAATTGTCTACTCCATTGGATCATTCACATTCTCTCCAAATCTCCAAATCGAACCTCTTCTATTCTCTTCTCTACGAGACACAGTGAAGCCCTAACCATTTATTAATCAGCAGCTTCCAAAAATCAATCAGAAGGTAAAGATCTTATCTTTGTCATTTTCCTCACTCTCTCTATCTTTAAATTTTCCCGGAAAACTAAAACTTTCCCAGAAAATATGTACTCTTTATTGTCCATAAAATCGATGAAAAAACCAATTCAATCTCCTAATGATTACCTTAATTAATTGTTTGTTCGGTTGCTTGGAACTATTTACTGTTTAGATCCCCTAGCTTTATTTTGGTTTGTTTCCATCATTTTCTCTGTTGCCAAACACAACGTTAGGGTTAGTCATATTAAAACATTTACATTCTGATTTATGTTTTTTTTTTTCTGTTCCATTTTTGCTAGAATTTTCTGAATGTTCTTCTACATTTTCTTGGGATCCAACCAGAGTTAAAGTGTAAAAAGATTAATTTTTGTGTGAAATTGTTTTGATTTTGTAACTGGGTTTTAACAATATGTGTGCTTATTTTTTTGTTGCTCTTAGCCTTAGCACTTGTTATTGACTAAATGTTCTATATTTTTTTCTTCCTTTTCCTTGATCATTACATAGTAGGATTAACAATGGCGGATGGGGATGCATTTTTTGATAGTGAAAGTGAGACCAAACCATCCGAACTGATGCGGAAGATTGAAGCCTTAGAGAACGAGAAACTTCAATTATTGGGCGAAAAAGAAGAAATGAAGGGGAAATTTGAGAACCTGGTGGTGGAAATTGATGAATTGAAGAAGGAGAGGGAGGAGTTGAATGACCGGTTGGGAGCGATGAGGATCGAGATTGAAGTGGAGGAGGAGGGGAAGAGTGCTATGGAGTCCATTGCAGCACGGGCAGCCGACTTGGAGGTGGAGGTTTCACAGCTCCAGCATGATTTGATTTCGGCGATGAGTGAAGGTGAAGAAGCAAATGTCGAGATTGCTGCAGTGAAGAAATCTTTGGGAGAGAAGGAGGAAAGAATTCTGTTTTTGGAGAAAGAAGTCGAAGACTTGAAGAAAGCCAAGACTGATAGTGAGAAGCTAGTTAGGGAATTGGAGAGGAAAATTGGGGTATTGGAAGTGAGAGAGAGCGAGGTGAAGAGCGAGAAAATAAGGGTTAAGCAGGGAATGAGAGAGAAAATTGACGAGAAAGAGGTAGAACTTCTCGGCCATAAGAGGAAGGTTGAGGATTTAGAGTTTGTGATCGCTAGGAATGGTGCAGAGTTGGAGAAGTGTATCAAGGAGAAGAATAGTATAGAAGAAGCCTTACGGATATCGGAGGCGAAGGTGAGAGCAATGGAATTGAAAATGGTTCATATGCAGAAGGAAGTGGGGGAAGCCGAAAAGGCAATTTGGATGTTAAAGGAGAAGGCTAATGAATCTGTCAATGGCATTGTGGATAGGGAGGTTAACCCTCGTGCGAAGGGATCGAAGGTTCAATGGCGTAAGGTGGCATTGGGATCAACAGGAGTTATGGTTGCGGTGGCTGCTGTGGCATATGCCTATTATTCCCGGCGGAGGTGAATACACGACTAAAGAGAGAGGAAAAGAATGGCGAGCACAAAGAGTGTTAGAGCCTTAGAGGTTAGGAGTTATTAATTACATATCTGTTTCTTTTTTTTGTTAGGTGAAATACTTTCACTTGGCTTTGTTCCTAAGCCCACAAATCATGGCTTAGTCTCATTTTTTGCTTGCATTCTAGTTTTGATTCCTGCTTGTTGGAGTACTCAATCAATAGCAACATATTTTGCCCTTTAATTTGGAAATAACAACTCAATGCAGTCATGAAACTATTTTGCACTCTTTGATTTTGTAGTAGTTTGAATTTATTTGTAGCCACTCTTTTTTGGTAATGATATGCTGGTTTTATATATTTGCCGTAATGGACAAGCTTCTTTGTAGTCATCTATTAAGATTCCGTTTTAGACTAAATCTCCCTAAGATTTGTCAAACTTATAACTTGATAGCTGATACCATGTGGTTTCTTTCTTTTCTATGAAGGAGAGTAACTAAATCCACAATAACCAACATTTTTGTTCATAGTTACTTCGTCTGGTTTAAATTTTCATAATGAGTATAGCTTTTGTGATATCATGATCGATGAAACTTTTGCTTTGAGCCATATAGTACTTTAGAATATTGCTGTTTAGTTGGTTTAACTTATTTGTAAGGACTCTTGCATAGAATTTGTAAATAGTGTCGTACAGATTCCGTGTAGCTGTGGCAGTTTGGCGGGTTTTGAATAGTTGATCCTCTTATCCAAAGAAAGACTTGCAAACTTTTCGGTGATTTGTAGATACTGATTTTGGCCTATGCTTAAGTAGTTTGGATAAGTATCTTGGGTTCTCACTCTTGGAAGTCTTACCTTAAGTTCCCATTTTAATGCTTGTCTGTTGCTACTGAACAAGCTCTTAATAGAATACACTTTTAGAGGTCTTCGGTTTAACCTAAGCCATGGGAGGGGATTTCTAGGACATGGATATTATCATGATGATATGTGGATTGTGCTAAGGAATCTGCCTGCTTGCCAGGATACAAGGTGGTGGATGTTACATTCCAATAGATGTATAACAAATGACAAGTTGATTTTCGTTTTCTTCGCGATCTATCACGTTTGAATTGATTGTTTGATTTTGGATATTGTTCAATAAATTAGTGCAAAAAAACTCTCCAATACCAAGCTCTTCAGGAGATTGGGGAAGAAGGTGCTGATGCCGATGAGGTTGACCTGATTAGTCGATTTGATAGACTGTTTCTGCTATAATTTGTTTTACTGTTTAGTTAAATTTGATTGAATTTTTTTGGGTTAAAGGCCTAAATGGTACCCAATCTTTGGGCTGGAACCCAATTTAGTTCCCAAGCTATAATTGTACCAGAGTTGATACCCACACTTTTATTTTCAACCCAATTTAATACCCACCGTCAATGACCGTTACTTGTTCCGTTAAGTCCCTGTCATGTCACCCATTTTGTGCTGACATGTAAATTTTATGCTGATGTGGCTCTTTTGAGCCCATTCTTATTTAATGACTTGGATAATAGGATTTTTTTTAATTTAAAAGAAATAGAAAATGCAAATATTAAAAAAACTAAAAGAAACAAACATGAATCAGATCCTTTTCCTCAAAAAAAAAAAAAACATGAATCAGATCCATCTTCTTCTTTGCTATTTTTTCTTGCTCTACTGCCAGACAACAGCTCCGGCGGGAGCGCGAGCAGCCGGAGGTGAGTTGGCGGGGAGAAGGCCGGTGGAATCATGGCGGAGGAAGCAGGGGTGGCGACGGGAGGAGAGCCGGTGGGAGACGTGACGTGGCGTGGCGAGTACTCCGGGGAGCACCTCCATCTCCGGCGAGCTCAAGCCAGATCCGGCGAGCTCTGCCAGATCCGGCGAGAGCTCAAGTCAGATCCGGCAAGCTCAGCCAGATC